>JAEIIM010068984.1:0-14340 GCA_018874515.1 Drosophila greeni | reverse complement strand
ATTCCATATACATATACATATATATATCCATCATGTACATACAGTTCTCGCATATATCTTATACATATACACTCAAATATATAGTATATATACTTGATTCTTGCTTGTTCTTTAAATTATTATTAAGTTTTTAAAAATGGCATGTGGTGACATGTATTACAATACACATTATACATATATATGGTACATACATTTATATTTAATATCGATTTCCGAGTTGGTATAAAATAATGCATGCAAGTCGAGCGAAGGACCCGATCGCACATCCCTCATATTTTGGTTAAGCTTGCACTGCTCTCTCTGCTTCGTGTTGGTGTTGGGGAACAAGGGAACATGGTCACCCAAGCAGATTCACCCAACACCACTCCGTGTGGTCGGTCTTCCTCGGTGTGTCCTAGGTTTGAGTTATTACATATACATTCATAGGGTTTTGGGATTCTCGAATCACTGCACGTATAGCATGACATGTTTCACACAATGCTCCATATTTCGACTAACGACTAATACTAGGTATATATAGCTATAGACCCTAAGCTACAATTTTTGCCTAAGACTGTTCCGGGGGTGTATTACGTTACGTGGACGCCTCACTTCGCCAGTGGCTCCAGATAACATCGAACCGTGTTGTTCTCGTCCAGCATGGCCGACAAGTGGCGCTGCTGATGGTGCGGGGGATGCTGATGCTGATGCGAATGCGGATGGGATAGTGGATGCGGATGGGGGGTGCTGTGTGATGTATGCGACGACGATGATGTGGTGGACTGCGGTGACAGTTTCTGTAGCTGCTGACGCTTCTGCGCGGGCGTCTGATTGGCCGGAGGCAGCGGCGGTCCGGCATTGCCCTGACCGAATAGCTCATTCACCGCCAGACGGGCGCCTGGCGACTTGGCATTTAGTTGTTGTTGCTGCTGCTGCTGCCGGAACGCGCCACGCAAGGAGCCCTCACCAACGCCGCCGCTAACCCCAAAAACCGCACCGTTGTGCTCGGGGTGTGGCGCTGATCCTGGTGGCATAGCCCCATAATCAATGGGCGCTCCACGCTTGCGCTGTTCACTTCTAGGGAAAGAAAATTGATTAATATATATTAATATATGTCAGTCTCTGGAGGCAAACGCCTTTGTCTACTTACTGAAACCGCCGCTTGAACTCCTCGTCCTGTATCGCCATCAAACGTTCCATTCGTTCAACGCTCTGTGGCGGCAAACCATGTGGATCGTCTTCCAAATCGCTCTCCTCCTCCTCCTCCTCATCATCACAGTATCTGCCGTGCAACTGCTCTGCAGCAGTAGCTTCCTCATCCTCCTCCTCGTCGTCGTCATCATCATCATCATCGTCAGCCGTGCAGCGACGACCCGATCTCTGCTGGGCGAGCGACTGTTGTTGCTGCTGCTGCTGCAGATGCTTCTTCAACTGTTGCTGCTGTTGGCTCCTGGACGAGACACTGCCGCCGCTTAGGCTGCCGCCGCCGTAGCGACTTCCGCCAGCGGCCACCGCCGCTCGCATATTGTTGAAGACGCCGGTGCCAACGCTGTTATTGTACACCTCGTCCACATCGAAGTCCCCCACTTCGTAGTGCTGCACATCCGAGTTGCGGTTGCTGAGGATCTCCTCGTACACCGGCCCGGCATCCGCACCGCCGACGCTGCCCTGGTTGTAGTAGGCATCGTTCATGCCCAGATCACAGTTGGAATGCTTATTTCTAAGCTGGCGCTGCATGAACTCCAGCTGGTACTGCGCCATGTGCGGCGGCGGAGCCGGGAGCTGTTGCTGGCTGCCAGCACGTCGCTGCTGCAACTGCTGTTGTTGCTGGTTTTGCAAATGCAACAGGTGGGCGTGCTGCTCGCTCTGTTCCTCGTCAGAGGACAGTTGCTGCTGCTGCTGCTGCTGGCGACGCATTTGTTGCTGCTGCTGCTGCTGATAGTAGGCAGCCGCATTGCCAGTGGTTTGCGGCGGGTCCAGAGCTTCCGCGTAATGCGGATAGCCGGCCAGCTGGCCGGGCTTGGTCTTTTTGTACGAGGGGTAGAACACCTGGGAGACGGCGGCGTTGCGGCTGTGCAGGGATCCGCTCGGGGAGGCGGGAACTCCCCCGGCACCGCGCTTCTTTTTACCATGCTGGCTGTTTGGCTTCTGGGTCCAGTAGAACACCTCGTGCGCCTGCTGCGGCGACGAGGCGGCTGCTCCAGCATTGTTGAAGTACTCACGCTGGGCCTTTAATGCAGCCGAGCCGGCGGGAGGCTGCTTCAGGCTGTAGTAGTCCGGCTGGTGGTAATAGGACTCGCCCAGGGGCTGCTGTTGCTGCTTGTTGGCAAAGATGTGATGTGTGGAACCGGCCGAGCTGGTGGGCGAGGCGTGTCCGGTGGATCGTAGTGTGCTGTTCCTTTCTAGCACCACTTGGTTTCCGAGTGGCTGAGCAGGTGTCTGCAAGGTGCCAGTCATCAGGCCGCTCTTGAGCGTTCTCCGCTGCTGGGCTTCGTTCAGTTCGGTGTCGGAGCTAGCTCCTATTATGATGTCCTCGGTGGCGGGCACACCCGCCGACGGCATCTGTTCATCATGCCCCTCCTCGCCCATCGCACCCATCGGCAGCTTGGGCTTTTTGGCGGTTGAGACACTGCAGAGAGTTCCGGCAGCTGGTCCGCCTCCCGCCACTATGCCCGAGGAAATGGAGGTCTTCGAGCAGCGCAGGCACTTGGGCAGCCAGGCGTGCTGTCGCACATATTTGCGGTACTCGCGCCGGATCTTCTCGTTCTGGATGCAGTGGAACACGAAGATGTAGAGCCCCAGCAAGGTGTTGAAGCAGATGAAGCAGTAACCATGCACATCGGCCGTGTCCTCGTCCATCTTGGCTCCACGCAAGTAGAAGTAGGCAGAGCACCAAACGGCACTGAGTAGCAGCAGGAACACAAAGGAGCAGCGGATGTCGAAGCTAAGGGGAAACACATAGAATGAGCTAATGAGACTTAAGGGGATTTGGCAAGTTGACATACCGAACGCTGGCCAGACGAGTGTGCTCCTTGGTCTTTAGGCCTGTGCGACTCTTGCGGCACATTATGATCCAGGACAAGAATGTGTAGCCAATGGCAGCCTAAAACAATTATAAACATGTTTCCATTCAGAGTTTAAACGCAATATACAAATATCTTCAACACTTACCACAAAGAAGATGAGCACCGGGGCCACAAAGGTGGCATAAAACAATGCATTCGCCTCCATCAAAACGCAATAGTCGCTCTGGGTATAGGTGCTGGGATCGATGACCACCGAGACGGCTACCACCGTCAATGACAGTCCATAGGAAAAGAGGTAATAGCAATTTACCTTGGGTGTCTGATCCACCTCCAGTAGAAGCTCATCCGACGTGAGAATGGAGTACGAATGGAAGGCTGGGTGGGAGGGACAGGTTAGCGCTGCAAATTGAAAACAGTAACGGGGGACACCTTACCTTCGTAGCAGAACCACGCAGTGCCGGATAGGATGGCACAGTGGAGAAAACAGGTTATGAAACCGCAAAATGTGCTTGTTTCGGTCTGTTCAATGCCCAGAAGAAAGAGCAGCTCGATGGCCAGCAGGCAGAGGTAGATACTGGTATATATCGAGGTTCGGGCAGACTGGTTGGTAGGAATACAGGTAAAGGGAGAGACAGAGGCAGAGAGTTGTTATAAGTTGCAGAGTTCAGTAAATGGTAACTTGTGGGAGCAAGGGAACCAGCAGGAGAACACAAGGGCATAGCGACAAAATCACGCCCAATGAAAATTATGCCGCTAAATTGTGTCGCATTTGAAAAGTTTTCCTGACCATCCAAAAATGTGAAATGGAAATCGTGAAAACCGCCATTCCAGCAGCTATTTCCCAAAGATAGTTTTAAATTTTGTTAGGCAAACTTAATGTAGGATTTGATTTACAATAATTTTGGTAGGTGGTGGTGAAAGAATCCGAAAAACTACGTAATTAAGATCAATAACTAAGACAATAAACAAGACACGAAACAAGCACAACGTATGGCAACAATATGTATATACAAATGAAATGAACAAACACAAAATGCACGATATTTACAGGACATGGTTAGCAACATTTGTAGATTTTATTATAATTAATTAAATACAAAAGAAAATCAAAAGTGTTTTAATGTATTTTTTAAATTAAATTGTTAAACAATGAATGCACATCGAAACGGGGTTAGGTTCTCTCAAAAACATGCCAACATAACGATAATTTCTGATGAAACGGAAGGGATAAAGTGAGCTAAACTTAGACTATGACAAATAACTACGATACATAAATATATATAGATATATAACTGAAGAGTCTTCGAGTGCAAGCTGTCGCTGGGAGGCGATGAACTAACTCAGTTCGGCTGCTCCTCAGCATGACCCGAGATATCCATCGCCTCTCGTCGCAGCTTTTGAGTCTTATGTTTGAATCCTATTATAAAGAGAGAGCAGTTTCATTAACAATTTGAGTTACTTAAGCATTATATCACATGAGTCTCTGATCATAAATACATAAGTCTATGTGGAGAGCCTAGCCTAGCCTAACATTCGTGTTTGCTTTTCTGTTATTTCACCACCACCACCACTTATATTGTAAGTCATCCATGTTCGCCTGCATGATGATGTTGTTTGTGTTGGTGTCCAGGTTGTGATTGCGATGCGGATGCTGCAACTGCTGCTGCTGCTGGGCAAGTTGCTGCTGCTGCTGCTGCAGGTAGTTGTGACTGATGTTGAGGTTGTTGCTAGTCGCCTGCACGGCGTGTTGCTGGAGGGCAGCAGCAATCGAAGCAGCAGCAGCTGCCGCCGCCGCCGTCTGCTGGCCATGCTGATGCAGATTCAGATTCAGATTGTTCATGGCATGCTGCATGTTGCGCTGCGGCTGATTGGACAACACAACAGCAGCCGCAGCTGCTGCAACTACTTGTTGCTGTTGCTGCTGCTGCTGCTGCTGGACGTTGTAGTTCAGATTGTTGCGATGCGAGTTGCGAATGGAAT
The DNA here is from genome assembly GCA_018874515.1 of Drosophila greeni. Taxonomy (NCBI): domain Eukaryota; kingdom Metazoa; phylum Arthropoda; class Insecta; order Diptera; family Drosophilidae; genus Drosophila; species Drosophila greeni. The sequence continues at coordinate 9,355 of JAEIIM010068984.1, read as the reverse complement.
TGTGCTGGATAAAGTTCGTATTACCGTGACTGGGCGCCGACACATTGGTCTGGCTGCTTGGCGCGGTCAGGGTCAGGGACTCGTGGGTCTGGTCGCGTATATTGTTCTGCTGGCGCCTGCTTCCAGCCCGCTGATGGGGCAGCGGGCCAGTTGCGTTTCTTACCTTCACAAAGACCCCATTGAACAGCTTCAGCGTGAGCAGGGCAATCACTATGAACACCACGCAGATGGCTATGCTGATGTAGATAAAGATGCGCATGTTGCCGTCGAACATGGTGAACAGCGAGTGCTGGTGCTCGTCTACCACGTCCATGAGGATGGCAAAGTTGGTCAGATGGTTGCAACTGCACACGCTGTGCGTCCGATTCGTGGACTCCAGGCTGCAGCCATTGGCAGACCAGGCACTGAAACGATTTCAAATTGAAATAATCGCAAAGGCAAGATATGTAAAAACCCTACTGGTCAATATAGTTCCAAAACACGCAGGTGGGATTAGTCACATTCTCGGTCTTTAGATGCTGCAACGTCAGGGTTATGGGCTGCGAAAGCTGGATGTGTCGGCCTTTGCCCAGGCTGGCCGAGATCACCTTGCTGTTTAGGATCCGTAGGCGCTGCTGCATCTCTCCCGCATTGGCATCACTATCATTGGCCAGGATAGCGGTGTTGCGAACTGAAACGAAAGCTTTATGTATTTCCATTCTTCACAAGCATTCGCTAAGCTACTCACCATAGCTACGTGAGCTCTTCAAATCGAAGTGATCATAGCTTGGTTTAAGTATGGACTCCAGGCGATCGAAGGCCGCAAATACAATGCGCACCAAGCCACCTTCACTGTTGTCGATCAGAGCTGCGCGAGGGAGCTCAATGCGGTCTGAGCTCAGGGGCCACTGATCCGAGTCAGGAAAGACAACGCTCGACTGAATGGTCTTCGTTTCCAGAACGCGAACGGTTAACACTGGGGAGGATTTCAATGAGTCTTCTGAAAAACCTCTCAGGGATAAAGTGTACTCACATATATTCTTCACCTTCTGCACCACACTCCGCTCCCTGATGATCGTATCGGCCAACAGGAAGGCATTGTACTCCAGCCCCGTTAGCAGCGAAGTGGCCACACGCATCTGATCCTCAGGATTGAGATCCAACCAGGAGGAAAGCTGTGATTCATCCAAAAGATTGGAGCCCGTTTTGACCACGTTAAGCAAAAGTTCCGAAATCATGGCCTCCCGTTGCCGCTGATCGGGGAACGTTTCCTTGTCGTGCATCATTTTCTCCGAAACAGTTTGGATAATCTTAGTGGTGACCAACATATCGCCGCCGTAGAGCGTCTTGCTGCTCGTCACCTCGGACATATCGTTGGCAATGGAAATCAGCGATGAGTCGCGTTGGTTGACTCGCATCTCCAGATTGTTCAGCCAGATGCTGCGGCACTGCGTCAGATCGGGGGTCATGGGATGCCACGTGGGCTCAAAGTTGCGTAGACGCTGGTTAACCTTGTGGGCCATGCTTACCGGCGGCTCGCAGCTGCTGCTGTTGTGCATGCAGTCGCCGCCGCTAGGTGCGGGTGTTGTGGTACTTGGTTCGTCGTCGTACTCATCGAAGCCAGAGTCCGGCATTCGCTTCATTAGCACGCAGCGCCACTTGGCTATGCCGGCTGCCCCGCCTGGACAAGGCTGAACGTTCACATCGCCCACGCGGGTCATGTTCCAGAAGAGATTGCGGGCGTGGGTGGGACCACAGAACAACTTGCTCTCATCGTCCGCTCCGGACATTCCAGCTGCATTCAAATTAATGTTGTTAATGTTACGCACAACACTGCCATTCCCGGAGAGCGGAGATCCATTTGTTGCCGTTCCCGGCGGCCGGTTGGGGGAGCTCTTGGTGGTCAGCAGAGTTCCATCGTCGGTACCCGAGCCCCCGACGCCGGTTAGGATGCGGGTATTTGACGGAGCTGTGGCATTGCCGACAGCGGGAAGCTTACTACTGGCCTTGGTGGGTGCGGCGGCCTCGTCGCCACCGTGGTGATTGTGATGATGATGCAGTTGTGGAGGCGGCGGCAGACCGTCGTGCCGACCAGCCGGATGTTTGGTTGTCGTTGTGGAGCTGGCCACACCCTTACTTCGCCCACCGCCCACAGCAGCAGTGCTACTCGATGGCGTTGAGTGGGTGACGGCGGTATGTGGCGGTGGCACATTGAACAGCCCGGTATTGCCACTGATTCCCACCACGCCGGGCAGAGTGGGTAATCGTGGCGGTGGTTGCGGAGCTCCCGATCCTACGCCAGGCGGGTGGATCAAGCCACTGCCATTACCGAAGATGGGTGGGCCATTGTTGAGTACCCATGGCGGCGGGCTGGGCCTCTTGGTCGTCGTCGAGGTCTGGGCGGCACTGATGCACTGATAGTGGGCCTCCAGATATTTGTGGGTTCCGGGGCAGGGATCCCCGAACATGCTCGTGGCTGCCAGCACACTGCAGCTCTGCTTGTGGGCGCATCTGGATAGAAGATGGAACAGTTTGTTAACTTAAGCTTACTCTGACTTTGTTAATTTATAAAGCAAATTAATAATTTCGGAATTAAAGCTCATAAAAATATAGATTTGTAGTTCTAAAATAAATTGGCTAACAATTAATCCTTCATTAAGTTTATAATTCATAATATATAGAAAATATTTAAATAAAAATGAAGCCTACCTTGAGTTCAGTACAATGAGTGACTTGGGAAACATGCAATTGACACTCCACTCCACATTGCCGTGGTCATTGCAAATGGTGATCGAGAAGCGGCCATAGTTGGCCCGGATTAGATTGATCACATCCCCAGGATCACACTCGATGGTCAGTTTCTTACCTTCGCAGGCGTAGGCGGTTTGGTACTTGGAAACTGCAAGGCGAACAACAATTCATAAGTCGTGGTGATGATGGGCAGGGTCGGGATTTGGGTTAAAAATAAAATATATAGAGTTATGGCATATATAGAGAAGAAGTGAAATTAGTGGCGATGAGCTGGTTGTTGTAGTTTGGTTTGGTTTTGGTGATGAACCTGCAAAGACACTTACGCTCTAACGATATATATATGCACATAGGATATAGAAGACAATATGGTTGGTAGCATGATACTCTTTTACACTGCCTGGGATATACTTAGTATATGTGAAGATGGCTGTTTTGTGGAGTTGGTGGGTCGTTAGCGATGGATGCGCTTGGTAGCAAGTAGAATAGTAGTCATAAATACCAAATCCTGCCGGCCCCAGCTCACAGACCGTCGTTGGTCGCCCATCATCGGTAATTTAAGGAGTGGTCAGCTGTAGAAGTGTTTTAACTGAAACAAAGAGTTCAAAAGTTCCTGATTAAAAAAACACATATTTAGATCCTTGAAAAGGATTATTGAATGTAATTTCAAAGAAGATTGAAGTTGAATTTGATCAAAGCAAGCCAAAAAAGAATTTCACCACAAGGGTGACCTATTTTATGGTCAAGTAATGAAAAATCAACTAAAATTATATCAAAAATTGAAAAATAGTTTAATTTATAAATAAACCCAAAGTAAATAACGTTTTAATTTCAGGTCAAACACTACATACCTCTCCTTTCCAATTTTCACCTTCCAGATTTTCCACAGCGCTGGAAGTACGGGATGGAGAAATCCCTGAAAAAAAGGAGAAAAGAAACCATAAGATAATTTTTTACATATTGAGCACACACACACGCACAATGGCAAACACGAACTGGCAGGCAGACGACAAACAGAAGATAAGAAAAAGGGGGAGAGACTAAAAATACACACCCTTCTTGGATTCGAGTTGGTGCATCGACATCGCCATCGATTTGTTGGCAGAACAAAGACTCGTTTTCTTTGTACACCCCGACTGCATGTGTGTACATACATGTCTTCACATATAGAGAAAAGTTGCTGCAGCTGCGCTTCAAGTTTTCTCTGGAGCTGCAACTTGCCCCACGGAGCCCCACTTTCGGGGGCTTCCTTTGTTCTGCCACAGATTTTTCATTGTGAAATTCAAAGATATTTTCAGGTTTTCTTGAAAATTACACATATTAGCACTTGGGAAAAGCATTTTTCTTGTTGATTTTGATTGTTTATAAAGGTTTTCCACTTTGAAGAATGTGATTTGCTGACGTAGCTTAGAAAAACAAGAAAAGACGCACGAAAGCTGGGCTTAATTTGCAGTTTTCCTTAATTAGCTTTTCAATTATTGTTCTAGTAGTGGCATTCTTGTTATTGTAATATTTTATTTAATTAATGGTACTGTTTTACACTTAGACCGTGCGTTTTAATTCAGAGCTCAATTTAAACTTTCTTTTAGAAAAATTCTGTATACTTGAATGTCTAGTTTAGGGCGGCAGTAGGACCAGGTGCTCACAAAACCTAGAAGAGTGCGTAAAACGGAGGGATTCTCACCTCAATGGTAGCTGGTCATACTAAGCAAACTGATGCTGCCAACTTAGGAAACTATGCCTGCTGGGCTGCCTGTCTGCTTAGAAAACAACCGTTAGATTTAAAAATAAACTTTACAACTAAATACATTTTTAAATACGAAGAGAAGTTAAAAATTTCGAATATTTCATTTTTTTTTCTTAAATATCGTGTTAATAATCACATAGATAAAAAAAGCATTAAAATGAGGCTTTTCTCAAGTTCAAGTTCAGTTTCTCCAAGTTCAACTATTCTTATCAGCAGGGCGCATGCCATTAGCTATTACTTCCTGATTCGCTTAGCTTGCGAATTGCATTTCGCTTGCGATTTCAGTTGAATTTTGATTTCACAGCAAACGGGTCAACAAAATACACACATTCGGAATGGAATACTTCTTCGTAATACTAACTCTGCTGTTGCTGGCTTCAGACTTTTCAGTTCAAGTCGTTACCAAGCCCAAGGCCCCCAAGGATATCCTAAAGGATCCCTTTAAAAATAAAACGGAAGTAATCCCCCTTAATGTTACACAAATCGCCACCGCAACCGCCGCACCGGAAAAACTGGCCGAGGTCCATATTGACCAGCACAAAACAATCCGGATTAGCAAAGGAGATCTGGATGATCTGCTGGATGTTTATATGGGAAAAATAGCTGAGAGTGCCGCCACCATAAAAGATAAGGAACACGAGATCTACCAACTGCAGTCCAAGGACCAAACTGATGATGAACTCCTCAAGAGATTTGAGAATCTCACAGAGACTTGCAATGCGCAGAACACTTCCCTCACAACTGAGATAAAGGAGAAGGACGAAAAGATCAAGGAGCTGGAGCAGAAAGTTAAAGTCTACGAGACCCGCCTGAAGAGGAAACAACACCTTGTGACCGACCTTAGGAAGCAAAATACATCCAACGCCCTGCTGATTGACCATCTCAAGGGAAAGGTCGTGTATTATCAGAGAAAATTTCGGGAGAAGAGGGACGACCTGCTGGCAGACTGGGAGGCAGCCACCACAACCTGTGTGCCTTATGGAACCTCTCCCGGCATTCACCTCATTCAGCTACCGAACTTTCTTCCCTTTTTGGTGGCCTGTGAGGGTCAAACCGCCGCCGGACCCGGCTGGATTGCCATTCAGCGGAGGACGGACGGTTCCGTGAATTTCTTCCGTAACTGGGATGCCTACAGCAAGGGTTTTGGCAAGCTTAACGGCGAGTTCTTTATGGGTCTGGAGAAAATCCACCGCCTGACTACATCCCAGCCCCACGAGTTGTACATCATCTTCAAGAGATTCGGCGGCGAGACGAGCTATGCCCACTACGATGACTTCCTTATCGGCAGCGCAGAGGAAGGCTACGAGCTGACGCTGCTGGGTCACTATCAGGGAAACGCCAGCGATGCCTTGCGCACCCACGACAAGATGAAGTTCTCGACCTTTGACAGGGACAATGATGCCTTTACCCACATGAACTGTGCGGTACACCATCACGGAGCTTGGTGGTATGACTTCTGCTCCAGGAGGTAATGTTATCAAGGGGGAAACTATTATTTGTATCTATAAGAACACAACTTTCTTTTGCATTACATTCACAAGCCCTAATAGCTTTTATTTTATTTGGCACACAGCAACTTAAATGGCAAATATTTTAAGGAGGAGGTGGACAATGCCCAGGGCATTTACTGGGAACCCTGGTACAGCTTTCGTTCCCTTAAGTCCGTTCAAATGCTCATTCGGCCCAAGAGCCAAATGGAGCTGGGAGACTGGAAGGCCAAGGGCAAGCGAAGGCCCAGGAATCTGTGATAAGAAACTTCTCCATCGAATATATTTATTTTGTGCTTAAATATCTATAAATAAATCTCACTTCCAAACCGACGAACTCATTAATGTCTGTTGTCTCGCCCGCCATCGACTCGACGCCCCCTTTGGACAAATGATTGGCTTTCGATTTTGTTTTCAACCTCGCTCAAGGGGTAATTACTTCGTCACAGTTCACTGGATTTCGCTCTAGACATTTGTGTTTGCTTTTTGCATTGGGTGGGTGCAATTAATTTTCATTTTCAGCTTCGTAATTTGTTGTGCTGCAACAATTTAATGGAATCTAATTGAGTGTGTGTTTGCGCACAAATGAAATAACTCTGGGAGACGCCGACTCATTTGTCACTTGCACTTTCCTCAACTCAATTGGAGTCAATAAACCGCCACAGAGTCGGTGCAGGCACTTAAATTAATATCGATTTACGACTTCGGGAAAGAGTTATGTGTTCAGCCAGTTTTAAGCGAGAAATTCTAATTCCAACTGATTGAATCCAGTTCGAGTTGGGTTTGATATAAAGAAATAAACCCTGTATATTGTCTAAATTTTAAAACAATTGCTTTAATATACGTATAAGTATATAACCTTAGGCATAGGTGTATTTTTGGTTTCACTTTCAATGACTGGGCCCTGGCTCGTAAACCAGTTACAAGCGTTCAACTAATGGCCAGTTAATCGTCCGATTACGGCGATAAAGCTTACAGAACTTGAGAAGCAACACTTGCTAGCTAGTTATCAGACACACTTAGACTGTATATAAATAAATTATACTTAGTGCTAGATCGACGATATGATTCCAGCACGCTAACTCTTTACAATTGCCTTGTAAATATTGTCAAGTGCAGGGAGGGGAGAACTTTGAGTGGCGCGGCGCGGTCTACTTCTCGTCCGGGGCCTGCCCCTCGGGGCCGTGCTCCCGCTTCTTGTGCCATCGCAGGCTGGCAAACTGGGCGAAGCGCTTGTGACAGGCACTGCACTTGTACTTCTTCACCGTCAGGTGCAGCTCCGTGTGCTTCTTCAGGTTTCCGTAGGTTGTGAATGTCTTGCCGCACACCGTGCACAGGTGCTTGCGGATCGCCCAGTGGGAGTTCATGTGATCGGTGAAGCGATTCTTCTCGTAGAATCCCTTCGCACAAATCGGGCAGTGGAATGTCGACTGGTTGAGGTGCCGTCGCCGGTGGATGTCGAAGAAGGACCAGGTCTTGAAGGACTTGCCGCAGAGGTCGCAGATGTAGGGCCGCTCGCCAGTGTGGCTCCGTAGGTGAATGGCCACCTCCGTGGACGTGGCGAAACGCTTGTCGCACTGCTCGCAGGCATAGGGGAAATCCCTCCGATGTCGCCGTATATGCACAGTCAGGTTGCACGGCATCTGGAAGCCCTTGCCACAGAGCGTGCATATAAACGGTTGCGTGCCATCGTGACCTGAACGATGAACCTTGTACTGATCACAGGTTTTGACTAGCTCCGAGCAAACATCGCAGCGGAAGGGTCCCAGGTTCTGCTCCAAAAACTCCGACAACTTGGCGTGCAGCAGGGGAATGCTGCTACTGGAGTCAGCGGTGAGTATTTTCCGTTTCTGAGCCGAGAAATCCTTGCGCAGATCAAACAGCGTCTTCTCCAGCTGCTCGGCGGCATAGGATGTGTGAAATGTGGTGTTCAGTTCGTCCAGCATTTGGCCCAAGGCCTGGCTGCGATAGGCATTCGAGCGAAAGTCGGGATGGTCCACATCCCACAGCGCCGAGTAGTTGCGGTAGATCTCCACGAACTGCAGCTGGTCCTCGGCAGTGGCAAACTGTATGGAGCTGGCATCGATAAACTTGGTCTTCTGATTGGTCTCCACCACCCCAACTTTCTGGAATACCCAACAGATTAGTTTTCCTGGATTATAGCTGACTAATGGCACTCTACCTTGCTGATCTTACTGAAGATCTGCTCCTGCAGTATCGGCTGCAGGAATTCCATCTCGTCGTAGCACCACAGCTTGGGCAGGTAGAGTCCCTTGTGCTTGATCACCATGCGCAGCTCCTTGCGGTAACGCGTCCTCAGCTTCTGGATCTCCTTGTAGCACTCCTCACCGCTCAGCTCGTAGCTGAGCTCCTCCTGCAACTGAACGGATATCTCCCGGTAGAGATCCTTCTTGCTGCAACTGGCGTAGTCGTAGTGTTGCGGATTCCACAGGCACTCCAGCCTCTTGAAGGCGTCCAGTATAAAGCTGAGCACGTCGCGGTAAAGAGTCGACTTGCTGCAGGACTCGGCGTCCGTTTCGCAGGACTTTTCGCTCTCGGTGGTCTCACCGGAAATCTGTTGATTAAATTGAATGTAAACCTTCAGGAAACTGATTTACTTGAGCCTTACCTTGGCCTCCCTCTCCGCTCGCTTGTTCTCAATGACGCCCCTGAGGAAGTGCATCCTGTCAAAGTACCACAGCCGCGACTTGTACTTGCCACCTAGGGCATTCAGCTTGCTCAGCTCGCGGCGGTATCTGCCCCGCAGTTCCTTGAGCACGGCAAAGATTTCGGCCCCGGAGAGCCGCATATGGCAGTGACATTCCAGCGGAGCAGCTAGCTCTCCGTAGACGCTACGCTTGGCATTGTATTTGTAGTCCGGATGCCGGGGATTCCACAGCTTCTCCATGCGTTCATATTCCGTCAACAGAGAGCTAACAAACTCGCGATTGCGCTCCAGCTCGCGACGGGTTCTCTGGGGAGAAATAACAAAATATTGGTTAAATATAGTTGTTTCCGATAGACGACTTCAATTATGAGATTACAAACCATTAAGTGGAGCCAATCATGGGAGCTGTTTACTTACCGTTTGGAAATCCAGGCTGCTCGCCACGCTGCTGGTGGGCGAGGTGGGCGGCATGGGAGTGGGTGGCGTCGCTGGCGGCGTCATTTCCAGAACATTCTTCTCCGGCTGCTCGATCGGGTCCGTCTCTGCCTCCTCCACCTCCGGATCCTCTATCTGCAGCAGTAGCTCCTCCTCCTCCTCCTGCTCCCCCTCGTAGCCCTCTTTTGCATTCTCGTTTGCCGCCTGACGAAGCTTGCGCTGCATTGCCTGCATAAAGATGTTGAAATATTTCGCATAAATAAATAAATTTGTTACAGTTGCTGTCCGGCG
>JAEIIM010068962.1:0-11517 GCA_018874515.1 Drosophila greeni | reverse complement strand
TTTAGAAAAAACATATCGATATATTGTAATTTTGATAAATTATCAACAATCCTCATTACTACGAAATTAAATTCAAGTCGAATGCAAGATTTTCCGAAAATACTTGCCGCTCGCGCCAACCTATTGAAGTAAAAGATCTCCAGCAGCCGGTAAAGAGCCCATACCAGCCACAGCATGGACCAAATGCTCAGCCCCAACTTCTCGATTCCGAGCATCGGAACTCCGCTGCACCAAATGGAGGCGGATCAACAGATCGTGGCTAATCCAGTCTATCATCCGCCGGCAGTGCCGCAGCCAGATCCGGTGATGCCCGCACCCGTATCCGCAGCTGGCCAGCAGCAGCAACAACAACAGCAACAAGCGGGAGATGCCAGCGGTGCAACAAGCGGCAGCGGCGGAAGCGGACTGTTTGGACACGAACCATCGTTGCCTCTGGCCCACAAGCAGATGCAGAGCTACCAGCCCTCGGCCTCCTATCAGCAGCAGCAGCCAGGAGGGGGCGGTAGCACACCGCAGTCCATGATGCAGCCACAGACGCCGCAAAGCATGATGTCGCACATGATGCCCATGAGTGAGCGCAGCGTGGGCGGCAGTGGAACAGCAGGCGGATCAGGCGGAGGCGATGCCCTTAGCAACATCCACCAGACCATGGGCCCCTCCACACCGATGACACCGGCCACTCCGGGATCGGCCGATCCCGGCATTGTGCCCCAGCTGCAGAACATTGTCTCCACAGTGAATCTCTGCTGCAAGCTGGACCTCAAAAAGATAGCACTGCATGCCAGGAATGCCGAGTACAACCCGAAGCGCTTTGCGGCTGTTATTATGCGCATTCGAGAGCCGCGCACCACTGCCCTGATCTTCAGCTCCGGCAAAATGGTATGCACGGGCGCCAAGAGCGAGGATGACTCCAGACTTGCAGCTCGCAAGTACGCGCGCATTATCCAGAAACTGGGATTTAATGTAAGATAATCGTATCCGTGCTTTATGTGGGTCTTTGTTAACACTTTCCGTTTCCAGGCCAAGTTCCTTGATTTCAAAATTCAAAACATGGTCGGCTCCTGCGACGTCAAGTTCCCCATTCGCCTGGAGGGCCTGGTCCTCACCCATTGCAACTTCAGTAGCTACGAGCCGGAGCTCTTCCCTGGCCTCATCTACCGCATGGTGCGTCCTCGCATAGTGTTGCTCATCTTTGTGTCCGGCAAGGTTGTGCTCACCGGCGCCAAGGTTCGCCAGGAGATCTACGATGCCTTCGACAAGATATTCCCCATATTGAAGAAGTTTAAGAAGCAGTCATAGATTTAGAATTAGCCCTTTATTAGTTTTTGTAACGCCTACGTTTAGAGTTTCCTTAGTGCCGTAAGCGATGGATGTCTGAAAGCGGGAGCAGAATAAAACGAAAGTATAGTTATGTAGCTGTACGTAGACTACAGGCTCTTTATTTTGTTTTGTTAATTACTATTCGTAGAAATTTAGACAGGACTAAGGACGTGGCATGCGACACACTCTACAGGCACTGGGCCATCAGGGCGCCGACATTGTCGAACTCAATCTTCTCCGTAATGTTCTTCGTCTTGATCTTGTCGTCCTGCATGGCCACCACCACCAGGCCCTGCCCCTGGTGCTTCCAGCCGTTGCGCTTGATCCAGCTCTCCAGCGTCGAGTCCTCGATGCCGCCGAGCAGCTCCTTTAGCAGGTCCTTGCGGATCGTTTGGAAGGTGGTGCCCACCACATGGGACACAAACTTGCGAATCGAATCGTTGAAGCCGGAGATGTGACGGAACATGTTCCGGTTCACGTCGGCGCGCTGCCAGAACAGGGTGAAGTCAGCACGCTCCAGGATGTCGGCCAGGTCGATAATGGTCTGAACGTTCTCGTCCTTCATCTGCTGGGGCAGCAGCAGGCACTTGGCCATCACGAAGTCCGTGTGCGGCAGGTTGGTCAGACACTTCAGCAGGATGGTGTAGGTGATATCGAAGTTGAGCATGTGCGGGTTGAACTGATAGAGCTTCAGGACGGCCAGATTGGCCTCCAGGTCGTAGGTGTTGTTCTTGGCCTGGTCCTGGACATACGCCTCCAGGGTCTTCAGATGGTCCGGGTTGTAGCTGAGCGTTCCAGGGAAGAAAGATAGGTTATGTTTTTGTGCTGAATGCTAGGCGAGGAATCCCCTACTGTACTTACCGCTCGATGCAGCCCAGCATCTCCTGGATGGTCTGGCTCTGCCCGTTTTCCATTTTCACAAGGTGCGACATGTTCTTCAGCGAAATTGTTTCGAATTTGCAAGTTGACGTCGTGTTTTTTTTACGGAACGCCGTTTCACAAAGACCGTATCGCACCCTAAAAAATACCAATGAAAACAAACGGGAAACGGTCACACAACGCGAATATTAAATTTGTTTTTATTCGCATTTTTGTGAAATATTTAAGCAATGAAACAATTCAAATTTGCTTTATAATGACGTCTCTAGTTTTTTATTAAATTAATTCATTCTAAAATTTCGTAATTTAACAATACCCTAGAATAATACCAAACACCCACCCAAAAATTAAGATTTCAGTATGTTTTAGCCATCGATAACGTCTTATCGGTTTTCCAAAAATTCAAAACACAAATACCGTTATTTTTAGTGGAAGTTTAATGATTTCAATTACACATTGAATCATGTTTTCTCATGTTCAAAGGAAGTTCTGTTCCATTTCGCTTAACCTGGAAGTTCATGTGGAAGTGCATGGTGTTTGTGGAATCTACATGGTTTTGGTTTCTTTTTGTACAAAATTATGTACACAATATATGGTATAAAAAGCAACTTAGTTTTATCCGGGATCGGAGGACTATGTCTTGGCCGCCTCGGCATCGCCGTTCTTCGCCTCCTCCGCCAGCTTGGCTTGGCGCTGCTCCTCCTCCAGCTCCAGACGTTCCACCTTTTTGATTTTGCTTAGTTTTTCTGGAAAGTAAATGGTTGATTACGATTTGTGACTTTAAAGAGAAGATATCCCCGTCTTACTAGCACATCTTAGCATTATGGTGCCCCACCAGATGGACCAGCCCCAGCCGACGAAGCAGAAGAGGACGCAGAAGAACTGGGAAACGGCCACTATGATGTTGATAATAAAGGATCCAATCCTGGCTCGGGCGCTGTCGAACTGGGAGAAGCGTGGAATGCCCACGCACAGGCAAAAGAGTCCCGAAAGCAGGGTTCCTGTATGGGAAGTATGCATTATCGAGGTAAATATCTGTATTTGGTTAAAAATAACCCACCTAATCCTGGAAACACAACGTTGCAGAAGGCACAAAACCAGGCCAAGTACAACGGCAGCACTGGAATGGCCCCCTTCATCTTGGACGTGTACTCCACCAGGTCGTTGTGCAGCTTTTTACGGGTGTCCTGAGTATTGGAAATTGAAATTACTAATGAAATTCATGGAATAATGGAGAATGGAGAGTACTTGCCTCGCTCGGCGGCGGCGCCTTGATGCTTTGCCTGCGCGCATTGGACTCGCGACGTTTCTTTTTGCGACAGCACAGGAGCATGAGCCAGAAACGCTTGCAGCAGCCCCTGAAATCAAGGTTAACATGAATCCATATACATAAATCCCTATTGATTCCACTCACTCCTTAGCCTGGTTATCCATCGCAGTTGTGGCCGCTGACATGGCCGCCTCAGAGGTGCCTTCCACCACCGACGACTCGGTGGGCTTGATGCCCAGCTCCGGATCCTGATCGCGCCAGGACACGGTGCTGCCCTTCTTGTTGGGCCTGCTGCCGCCGCGACGACACGGAATGCAGAAGCAGCACTTGTTCAGTTCCGTCTCATCGCCGGTGGTGGGATCCACCTTGTTAACCGACCGACAGCAGAACACCTTGCTCAGGCAGAGGCCGCACTTGCTGCGTGGCTTTGGTCCCATTGTGTGGCTGCTACTCATGTTGGTCTCCTGTTTCTGCTTCTTGGCCTTGGCCTCTGTCTGGACAGGATCGGGCTCCTCCTCTACACCACTGGTTACTGGCTTCTTGCGACAGCTCCGACAGCAGCTGGATTTGAGCCAGTCAGTGACTCGCTTCTTCTCCTTCGGCTTGGTCTCGTCAATTACTTGGACATTGGTGGCTGTGGTGGCACTGCTGTTGCCGCTCCATAAGACGGGTTGGTTCTCGGCGGACTGGTTCCGGTCACGGTTCCGCATACAGCAACGGGAGCAGCGGGACCGGCGACAGGGCATGAAGAGCGAGGAGCAGCAACCACACAGACCTCCACGCTTCTTGACATTGTTGTTGTCCTTCTCCTCAAGGAACTCCTGACTGCTGCTCCTGGTTTAAAGAAGAAATGGAGATGATAGAAAGATAGAGGGAAAGTTTATTAACACCACTTAAACTTCCTCAAGAACTCCCAAATCTCCCCTAAAACTACCAGAAAATTATACTTCAAGTCTCTTGTCGTTTTGAATACCCTTCTTATGAAGAAGGCTACTTTTTTTAAGGAGTTCCTTCAACACTTATGACAAGGTGAAGTCCTAACTTAAAGCCAAGGCTCCCCCATTGTCCTTGACTGTCCGCAAAGACCGGATATAAGCTTTTATGGCTTCGAGGGATTGGCCAGGTGCCAAGCACCGGAAGTGCTGTATGATTGGAAAGTTCAGGTCAAGTCGCGGTGTGTGGGATGGTCTTGCTTTCACACTTGGCTTATAATCACCTTCGGAAGTCAATTACCCAGGATGGATTACCCCCATGTAAGGCGAGTGTAAGCCATTATCCGGGATATACCTCCTGCCATATGCATTATGCATAAGCGTGTGCACTTTGCCACATCTCTTGGCATTTGAACTTTCATCTTGGCATAATGAAGTTGGGTTTCGGGTCGATTTTGAATATAACAACCCGAACGGGACCCCTACGAAAATATGTCACGAGACGTGGGACGGACGGCTTTTCGGACGCTTACACAATTTCTTGATGGGTCCATGTGTTCACGTGTATATAATATATAGGTTGAGGCACTCCGTAGTTCCGTTCCGTGTGCACACGAGCCAACGACCAAACGCAATTTGGAGGTCGGCATTTTATATATTTGACCTGCGACTCCAACTGAGACAGTGAAGGAGTTCTGGGTTCACCCAGAAGTTAGGCCTAAGAAGGTCAGGCTACGCTACACTCGGAGATGATGACTCTCGGCGATAAGCTATAATTGGATCTCGTGCCCTAATTACCTAAAGAAGTACTTGTCGCCATCGATGAAGGGGTCCTGGGCCAGATCCACCGTGTAAATGACCGAGTTCTTGGGCGTTCCATTCAGCATTTCGAAACGCGCAAATTATCCGAATTATCCGAAAGAGTATTTCAAGTATTTCGTATTAATTGCTGCCAAATCATCGACACTAACTGACTCCGACCCTCGAGGAGTTTCCCAAACAACTTTCCGTGGGATTTCCCTCGCGCGCTGCGGTTGGCGCGATTGTCCGGCCCGAACTGATTTGTTATTGCGGCATAAGAAACTTAAGCCGTGTGTTTTTTGCGAAAAATACTTTTCTCCTGGTTTCCGCGCACGCTATACTGTATACAGTGGGGACTCTCTGGGGAGGACTCTATCCTCTTGGGGGGAATTCCCTCAGAGTCTTGGGAAGTACCCACTGTAACTGGTCGCTCGCACGCTTCGAAAAACAATGCATTGAAGGACATCGTTACCTTCGCCGACTCCGCTTCGCGACCTGCCGACCCGACCACCGACCACCAAGACGACCACGACGACAGGCCAGCGAACGGATTTCCTTAAAGGAGGTCCTCCAGCCCCTCCTCCTTAGTGGGCTCAAAATTTATTGACGCACTTATGAGTGGCTTGACGGACCTGTGCCTGGCTCTGGCAGGGCACTCCAGCCCACACGGCGCTGTAAAGTTTTATGCCTCATAGTTGTTGTTCTAGGACTCACCCCCTGGGCCCAAGTCCAGCCCCCTAGCCCACTCCTCGGCGGGTTTCCTGTATGTAAATTGGCTGGCCAGGGCCTGGTGGAGACCCTTTAGGGTCTAGGCAAAATGTTAGTATTATGAGTCCTTACTAGTTAGCATTCGAATTCGAGTTCTTGGGCGAAACTGTCACCCGGGCAGACGTTTGACTGATGAATATTCATAATGGTCATAGGGGACATGAGGACTTAAGGACACATTAGGGGCTTCCTTGGTGACATAAACGGAGCAGAGTTCTTAAGGATTTTAAAAGGTAAGTACTCTAACTACAGTTAGTACTTGGAGTTTCGACAAGTTTCAAGGATCTTTAATGTGGGACTTAAGCCTTTAGGATTAAGATTAAGATTCCCTATAAGGTTCAACAACTTTCAGGGCTCATTAAATATAGTTATTGAAAATATTATTACCTAACTTCTGATTATTATTTTAACAAATTTAAAAAATAAACAAAAATTATTATTTTTCCTTTGTCTTGCCCTATAATTTCCAATGGGTTCTAACCCTAACCAAAGGATTCTGATGATAGGTATAGGCAATATCTAAAAAAATAAATATTTTGAAATTCCCCATCAATTATAATACTCACTTGGCAATGCCACCGCTTCCTGCCGCTGATCCACCCTGTCCGTCCGGCGATCGCCGCTTGGCATCCACCTTGAAGTCCGCCCCACTCTCGGGCGTGGGCATCACATCATGGCCTTCGCCCAGTTCCGACTCGGAGGCATCATGTGGAGCTGGAATATCCGAGCTCTCGCACTCCACCTCCGCGACACTGGCTATCCGCTCTGCGGAGCTCTCGTTGGGATGGAGCACCGAAACCGATGCCTCGATGGGCTGCGTTGGTGGAAACGGCGACTTGGGCTGCTCCCCCGAGCTCTGCGGGGCTATGCTGCCATCGGCTGTGCCCGTACGAGAGGCGGATTCACCCGGCCTGGCCACCATGGTGGTGGAGCTGGGAGTGGGCGAGGGATCGGCGTTCAGTCGGTCATTCTCCAGGCTCTTTAGATCGGTGAGATTTTCGGTGATGGTTTTGTGGATCTCGTCGGTGGCCTCGGTTACGGTCTTCTGGATGGTCTCCAGAGTCTTCTGTGATTTCTCCAGGATGGCAGCCGCGTCGTTGGACATGGGTAGGGAGCTGTGTCCTCCGATTTCTGGAAGAGAAGAGCATTAATAGGGCTTAGGGTGGAGTACAGTGTAGCCTACCTTCGGTTTCGTTGGCATGTTCCTGCACAGTGGTCACCTTCCTGCCCTGCGGCGAATCCGATCGGTTCTTGTTGCTCAGCAGGCTCAGTCTGGAGCTCATCCGCACCAGCTTGGACATGTTGGTTCCGCCGGATCCCTTGCCACCCGGGGTGGAGGGTACGTTCACCTCGCTGGTAACCGCCGGCACAGCTTCCACGGCCTGGAGCACCGCATTGCCCACCTGGGCGGCCAAAGGAGGTATGTCTGCTGCGAGCTTGGAGCCATTCCCTGCTCCTTTTTCCAGAGTGATCCCATGGGCTTTGCTGGCAGCGGGTTTCTTGCTCTCCTGTGGCGTTCCTCCACCTGGCTTGGCCTTGTTCACTTGGGCTTTGCTCCTGGCAGCCGCTGTGGGTTCCTTGCCATTGGCCTTGGCTGCAGCGTTTTCCTTCTCCTTACCCTTTTCCTTTCCCTTCTCCGTCTTCGTATCCTTCGTGGGAATCCCCTTGCCGGGGGGCTTTTTCCCATTCGTTGCTGCCTTGACTCCTGGCCCGACTTTCTTGCCAGGCTTTGCTGGTGTCTTTGCTACGGACTCCTTTTGGGACTTGGGTTTGGCACTTGCAGGGGTCTTGGGCTTCGGTTTCGGGCTCCCTTTGGAGGCTGAAGCCATCGCCGCTCTACCAGTCCTGGGCGTCGTGACCTGTGACTTGGTTTTCTCCGGTGATTTCGATCTCTTCTTGGACGAAGTCGGCGGGGATTTGGACGCTGCCTTGACCTGGGACGACGATCTGGTGGGAATGCGGGAGCGAGAGTTCCGTCGCGACAGAATCTCCGGCGGGGGCTCCGCCTTGCCAGTGCGACTGGAAGACCGTCGGGAGTGGCTCAAGGCCCCTGGACTTATGGATTTCCGGCGATCCATCCTGCCAGTACTCGTGGGACTCAAGGAGATGGACTTCCGGCGACCTGGCGTTGTGGCTCGCAAGCTCCTGTTCCTGGCCATGGCTGTGGCTGGCGAAATGCTGGAGGATCGCAGAGAAGAGGAGTTGATGCTCAGGCGGGAGTTGGCTCGCGAATTGCCGCGTGAAACGGACATATCCTGGCGGGAGTTGGACATCTCCAAGCGGGAGTTGGACATCTCCAAGCGGGAGCTAGATGCCTGATCCAAACGGGAACCCGGCCTCGATGCGGGTCCCCTGGAAGCGGAGCGAGAGTCCAGTCCCAGTCTTCCGCTCTCCCGCGACGGTGTCCTGCTGGGATTTATGGATCTGGAGGGCGACCTGCTGCTCATGCCTCTCGAGGGCGAGCGTCCGATGCTGGCTCGGGAGCTCCTCCCCGAGACCGTGATTCCCAAGTCCTTGTGCGGCGAACTGGAGCGAGATTCGGGACTCTTGCGCACCGGAATCCTGGAAAGCGAATCTCGACGCGTCGTAGAAACCTCCGATTGGGTGTCCATGGTGCCGCCCATCACCGAGGACCTGTGGGTGGGACTGTGCGCCGAGCTGCTGTCCTTGTTCGGAGTCCCGATGATGGGCGACAGCGTGCTGGGCTTGGCCACCTTCCCATGATCCCTCTGGTAGATTGACTGCCTCCTAGGGCTGAAGCTGGGAATCCTGTTGGGAATCCGGTTGGGACTCGGCGCCTGCACCGACTTGCGACGCATCCGCGACAGAGTCTGGGCAGCTGGCAGTGTGGAGAGCGTGGGCCTGCGGAAGCTAAAGTCCGAGGTGGTGGCAGTGACGCTGCTCAGGTTGGAGCTCCTCCGATCCGAGGCGGTTTGGGTGGAACTCCGACGTTCAGGGGAGGTGGAACTGGAGCGACGTCGCCCCTGGATACCCTGGGTCTTCGGCGCCTGACTGCTACCGGCGTCGAAGGAGGGCCTACTCAGGTCGTCCAGGCTGACCCAGTTGGAGCGAGGCGTCGGTGGCAGCCGGAGACGCGATCCCAGCGGTTCCTCCTTGTTGATGATCCTCAGCAGACCGCGCTGCCTTCGCGTGGGATTCAGATTTGGCTTCAGGGGACGCGGCAGGGCTCCGGGCGGAAAGACAGCCGGCTCCGGGCCACCCAGCTCCATGTGGGAGCCATAGTGGAGGCGGGGAATGGAGGTGCTGCGGTAGGGGTCCATGATCTGCGGCAGGGCCTCCAGGCTCTTGATCTTCTGACCCAGGCTGGTGGTGGATCCCCGCCTGCTTTGGTTGCGCGGCGTGAAGGTGTCCATGGAGGAGGTCAGCGAGTCGCGCTGCTGCAGGATGCCCTTCTGGGGCGTGGCCAGCTTGCTCCTGCTGAGCCTGCCGCTCATATTGAACTGCACCGAGGGTCGTGGGGAGTCATCCGTGGTCTGCTGGTGGCTGTGATGCTGGAAGCCCAGCTCGGGCAGGCGGGGATCTGCAGCTGGAAAGACGGATCTCCGGCGAGGACTGGCCTGCGGCCTGACCAGCCCCCCCGCTGGCGATGAGGTAGTCGTCGATGTCGACTGGATGGAGGCGTGTCGCCTGGTGGCAGCAGCTGGCCTTTGAGTGGCCGTCGCCGCTGGCTGACCCGAGGAGAGGATGGTGAAAGCAGTCTTCTTGTGGGTCCGCGGTTGGTCCACTCTGGAAGGCATTAGGATTAAGATTAAAGAATCAGATTAAAGGATCAGAAACTGCCTCTAAGTATCTCTCACCTGTAGTCCCCTCCCATGGGTATGGAATCCCTGATGATAATGGGCGACATGGATCTCTTTAAGCTGTGATCATCGCCCTGATCCTGCGTCGTCCTGTGACAATGAGGAGGCGGGGCAGCTGGCGGTGGAGGCAGGCCATAGTCCCCCAGGAGTTGCCTGTGACACTGACCCATTTCCCGGCTCATCTGCTCCTCCAAATATTGCAAAGGAGAGAGGACTACGTCCTTGGGGACTGAAACCCTCTCCTTGGCAGAAGCAGGCGCCGTCACACGCTCCTCCCCGCCGCTGCTGGAGCTATTCATGTCCTGGATCATGGTGGCCAGAGGGGAGAGCGGACCCTCGTCCTGCTTCATGGACATGATCATCTTGGAGCTGGGCCGCAGTCGGGGAATGCGTGTGAACTCGGGAAAGTGCTGTGGCGCTGGACGGAACCAATCCCGGCCGGAGTAGGAGTCACTGAGCAGGCTAAGGGCAGAGCAGAGATTAGGGATTAAGGCTCAAGGATCTGGCTTTCATCTCACCCCCTGTGATCCTCCGTATTAATGCTGGACACGCTCATCTTGGCTGTGGTTTCCTGCCGACTGGGACTCCTGGCCGACTCCTCTGCATCCCGCTCGTCCTGAAAGGATAGCCTCTGACCCACCACGCTGTACTCCTCCTCGATGTCATTCTCCAGATCGTACATATCCGGCTTGTTGAGGATGTCATCGGGGGCCAGGAGCAGGTAATTGGGCGACCCCAGCTGCTCGGAGCTGGACCCACCGCTGGAGTTGGGCAGGATCTGGATGTCGGGCGGCTGGAGATGCGGCAGCAGTGATCCCCTCGGCGTTGTCCTCGTGTAGGGAACACTCGGAAAGATGCGCTCCCTGGCCCCAGGAATCAGGGCGTTCAGCGCCATGGCAGCCACCAGGGCATCCTCCTCGGAACTGGGCACCTCCACCGAACCCATTCGCAGCGTCTCAAAGGCCGCCGTGCCGAAGTAGTCATCGGAGTGGAGGTGGGAGGACGGCGGTGGCACTGGGTCACCGAAGAGGCTGCTGTACGCCTGGCCATCCGCCTCGGAGTCGGGCTGGCGGACACCGAAGCCCTGGAGGCTGGAGGCGAACGTGGAGGGAGCCATCGAGTGACCGGAGAGCAGGGAGCGGGTGCGATAGCTATAGTCCACAGGGATCACAGCCGGCTGGAGGCGGCCACTGCCAGTGGACCGGGGACGGGCACGGGGACTCGGTTGCGGTGTTGGGATCAGATTGGGCGTTGCTTTGGGATTGGAGCTCGGTGGTGCTTCTCCTGCTCCTGCTCCTGCTGGCGTGGGCATCGGGAGGGCATCGGGGGATGGCGATGGCGTTGATGATGATGATGAGTACGAGAGGGTCTGCTGCATGGCTTGACATTGGTGCTAACCGTTTTCCGGCCCTCCTGCGTTCACTACGAATTACTTTCCATGTTTATGTTTTTTTTTTTTTTCAAGAGTTCCTTTTCACGAAAAGCCACGCAGGATCTGTCGTTTCGTTGTCCTTCGGCTCAGTTCAAGTGCCACACAAAACCAATGACGCCCGGAACTGTTTATTCGAAGCAACAGAATGTATTTAAAAATCACTCACTCCTCTCTCCCATCCGGATTTTACAGACAGACGACGACCAGGCGCGAGACCTTCCGGGTCCCTTGGCTGTGTCAGAGAGACGTACACGCGACGACGACGACGCCTTCTCTGGCGGAGAACGAAGTGCG
>JAEIIM010068951.1:0-12983 GCA_018874515.1 Drosophila greeni | reverse complement strand
TTTTTTGCTGGCTTATTAATTAGCCGATGGACTTTAATTTATATATAGCAATTTGCCAGTCATTAGATCTTTTTGGCTTTTTTTCTGGCAGCGCATCAATTCAAGCTGCGCACGCGAACTGCGCCTTAAAATTCCGGAGTCCCGAAACAATGGGGCCCCCGAATAATGTAACCCGATCCCAGCTAGAAGTGATTGAAAGCCACATCCGGCACATGTGCCAGAGATCGCGGCTCAAATGAGAAAATAATTTCTAAAAAGGCAATTAGTTGCCGATGCTGAAGCCGAAAAATAGAAACGCAATTCGCAAAAGCAATAGACACTCTCATGTTTTGCAATTAATGTAAATTTCTAATTAGAATTCACTGCGCCGCGATCGCTTATTTATAGACGGATGCCTCAGCTTCCTGTTTTGTGTTAGGATTTTTGTATTTTTAATTATTGTTTTTACCGTTCGAAGCTACTCTAGCGCTTTCGATTTTGTTCGATTTTCGATTGCAAAAATAAACAACAGCTTTAAAAAAAATTTTAGAGCGCCGCCGCTTAGCTTATTTGTTGTTGCCCTTTTTATGGTCTTTGTTGTTTTTATTTTTTAGGAGTGCAAACGCGTTTAGCCGGTTTGCGGTTCGAACTTCAATAAATAAATTATGTTCGCATTACTTGTTTGTATTTTACGTAAAATATGTTGGGATATCTGGGGACAGAAAGAGAGAGATATGGCGGGTAATCTCGTAATGGAACCCTTTTCCGAATCGAACCGGAGTCATTACGGCGCGTCTCGCCGTTTTCCATCGTTTTTTTTTATATATTTTTTATATATTTCTTGTGTGTGTGTTATGAAATGCTGTTTCATATTGTTGCTAGTGTTTTTTTTTGTGGATTTCTTTTGTTGGCAATTTCGATGTTTCATAATGTAACCTGCGCATATCAACAGGTTATTGAACTGGCCGGATCCGTTGGGAATGGAGACGGAGATGTTGAGATGAAGATGGGGAGTTACGCCCATATTTGTGGTTCGGGAAGCGATACCACACAAGACAACCTAATGGGCTTTTATTTATTTTTGTTTTTTTTTTTCGGAATCTCCTCTGCGTGTGTGCTAATTGAATGTTTCCCATATTCATAAGGAAGTCGTCCGAAAGCGGCGGAGAATCTCAAACATTTCAGGCCAAGATCAGTCAGGCTTTCATTAGGCTTAGTCACTTGGCTGGAAGGCTAACGAATTACAATCTCGAATCTACATACCTGCAAGCTTATATTATATAAACAAATTAATGTACGTGACTTTGACAACTCCCACAAAGGCTTTTTGCAATTATTTATTTTTTTGTTTAGCACGCTTCATAAGCCATAAATTATTTGTGATATATTTATATTATTTTACATTTTTTGCTTCATTTTTCGATTCTGACTAATTATTTAATTGAGCCAGGGACTGGACTATAAAAACGCAGATCAGATAACTCGCTGCTGACGTACTTTACATGGGTTTTAAATTTCATAAAACAGCAAACAAAAGAATGAAAACAACGTTGATAAACCAAAAGTTTATAAACTTTTTATGGGTTTAACTTTGTGTCAAACTGTTGGATTTTTTGTTGACTGCTGCCACTCGAAATAAATATTTAAATAAAGGCACGCGGGGCGGCGAACGTATCAATTGCACTTTAGTGCTTTGAATTTTTGCATTTTGCACACGTTTGTGCTTGTCTTGGCGTGCATGGGTAACGGTACTCGCACTCGTAATTGGTAATGCGAACCGACCTCCCCCCACCAACTTGGCTCCGATTCCGTTTCTCTGTTATGCAAACGGCGTAAAATTGTAAAACACCCTCCGAAAAATCAAAAATCCGAGCCAATGCAAATGAAGCTCTTCGGCGAGCTAATGGAACCGGATCAAGGGTATCTGGGGAGAAGGAGGAGCTGAATCCAGCTCAAGTATGTGACCGAATTCTCTGGTTACTTTCTTTGTTCGAGCAGCAGCTCTGATTTGTTTGTTTGTCTGAAGAAGAGGTGCTAATGCGTGAGAGCCGGATTCTGGGGAGTTTCTGCGATTGATTATCGTCCAACAGGATTGACGTCACCTGGCGGCTAGAGAAATTCCCAAAAGCACATCAAGCACAGGTGATGTGTCACCCGGAGTAAATAGTAGAACATTTCGGCGGCGCTAATTAAAAGTCCATTCAACGCTCCGCTAGCCACGAAGAATAGACAATGAGCTGCTGCTGCTGTTTTGCCCGCTGAACCATAAAGCCATCCCAGCCCCGGGCCGAACTGGGGCACACACTTGGAAGAGAGGCCGCCGCCTGGGAGTCAGAGGCAGTTGCTCAATAGCTCCCAGGCCGCTGCCGGCGCTGTCGAAATGCATTTCGTTTGTTTTGTGCAACGAAAGTGCAATCATCTTCCCCGCCTGACACACGCACATTGCAACATTCCCTCCTCCGAAGTAACCAAGTAGCTGGGAAATGGAGACCTCTTCAGCCAGTCCCCATCTCTTCGTCCATTTAAGGAGTACAGAGAAAGAAATTTGAAAACCTTTTAAAGTTATGAGGAAGCTATAGGAAAACTCTAATGAAAATTAACGAATATCTTCAAAAATAGCAGCATATTCTTTCCTTGAAATTAAACATGCATACAAATATTAATATAATTTACTATATGTTTTTCTTACCGTGCAGATGTCGCACCTGTACTCCACCTTTGCCCAGCTGGTTAGCGTGCATTGCAAGTCGACGGTCGGCGGAGGGCTGCCGGTGAACCACTGCAAGCACAACCTGCTTGGCTATGGATCCACCAAGCTGCAGACGCTCTCCGACGCCCAGCTGGAGGCCCTCGATCCGTATCAGCGCGATGCCAACGAGCTGAGTAAGTGCCTCCACCATTTGCGGCGCTATCTGCGGAGCACTGATCGCGTGGGAGATCGATTTGGGGTTTCCGCGTCAGAACTTCCGTAGTGAACAAGCGCGACGTGCTAGACGTGAGATCTCACCGCCGCCTCTTCTCTTCTCTCTTGTCTTCCGCAGTCTGGTCATCGATAATGCGGGACCATCCCAGTGGAGCCAGCTTGGTGACCACCAGGCAGCCGATCCAGCAGCAGCCCTTGCCCACACCGCCCGCTTCCTCGCTGATCATCCTCACCCGCCAGCAGCTGCCGCAGTCGCAGTCCCCGTCCCAGTCCAGCTCGAATCCGCTCTTCGACAACAGCGGCGAGCAGAAGCATCAGTATGCCATGGACATGGACATGGCCTACGGTTACCCGTCGCGGCAGCCAGCAGGCAGCAGTGAGCTGCTGCCAATGGCCTCCGCCTTTACGGGAGAGCCGCCAAAGACCTTCCTCACCGGGCCCCATGTGGTCCGCGTGCGCCCGGACGGTTCGCCGGTGGAGGAGGATAGCCGGCGGCCGCTGCCTCGCGACGAAGACCTGCCCCTGTTCCGTTTGGGCTTGGCCGCAGCTCCCCAGGCTCCCAACAGGCACCGCAAGATCGCCACGATCAGCGCTTTGAAGCAGCAGCACTTTGCCTCTATCCTGCAGCGCGACCTGCAGCCGCCGCATCAAGTGCAGCGACGTCTGTTCCGCCAGCAGCAGGCGTAAGGATAACTCCGTCCCCGGAGCAGGAATACGTAGATCTAAGTCTTGTGTGCTTGAGTGGAGTGAGTGAATGGTGGGGATGCACGGAATCCTCGAGCGAATGTGTGCCCTTTGAGCTTTAATGGAATTTCGTACCGTATTCGTTTTTAAGTTTTTCTTTAATTTTATTTATTCGCGTGCATTAGCCGTAAGATCAAATATAGAGATTCTTGAGTAATAAACCGTATGATGATTATCGTTAATGCCCCCATCGTTTTTTATTCTGAGATGTGATCGCGGAGATATCTGCACAAAAAGCCCACTGGGGAAACCGGTTGGTTATGGTAATAACAACGAAAGTCGCATCTCCGCCAGACACCAGCCACTGGCTGCTGCTGCTCACAAGCAATCTCCAGTTCCTTGTCACACACCCATATTTAACACGCGAAAGCCTTATTAACCCACATCTCCGGCGAACAATGGAAATGCTTTCGAGAGGAGGGGGCGTAATTAATCCGGTTTGGCGGGTTCTGAACGCACTGACGCTCGGATGAGGCAATTAGAATCCGCAAATCCGTGATTTTCGACAATTGCACTTACAATTGGTTGTAATTTCGCTGGTCATTCAACGGGTTTGTCCAGCTTTTCAGGACAGGAGGCCCATCAATCTCGCCGCGTCCTGCAACACAAAGGCGGATTAATTGGCACTGCATGAATGATGCTGGGATTTTTCGCAGGGCACTCGAAATAAATTAATAAACAGCCCAATTAGTAGGGATTTATGACAAATCCATTTGGTTGCGTCTTTTTGACGGTTTTATTTTGCATTTCGATAAACAGCCCGGGTGAGTATCTATCGAGTATTATCGGTAGCCATAGTGGATTTGTAGGCATATATCGAAAACGAACTCGGTCACACTGCAGCCGCACAAACAGCTGACCGAACGAAGCTAAAAATAAAAAAAGGTAAATACTGCGGAATAATAGCTTTTCAGTTGAAAATTGTGTGCTGCTTGTGTTTACTGGTCTTGTCAACCTAGCTGGAAAAGCGATAAGGTTGGTGCTTTTGCCCCGTTCCAAGTATTTCATGAATTTGCCTATTGTGACGCGACCGTGTAAAGTCCCATTTGGCAAATGAATCATTCATTTTGTACATATATCATATATACTATACATAAATCCTTAAACTTAAATGTGTGTGTGTTTCAGATATACATTTGTGATCCCAAACAAAACATCTGCTACGGCGCTGCGAAGTTTATCGATTTCTCAATCGCCGGAGGCGCATCAGAAATTCTAAAACGGGGAATCCCAGGTAAACTCTGACCGCATACGTTAGATCACCGATGATTAGTGCCAGCAGGCAGCAGTATCAGGGCAACAGCGACGGCGCCATGTCAGACGAAGAATCGTTCGTGATCCTGGGCAGCTCGCCGTACTCTTCTCTTCTGCCCGACGCAGGAAGAATTGAGCTTGATGGCCTGGACAGCGGAGAGGAGGCGCTAGAGCCCACTGCATCGACTTCCGCGATCTCGCAGCCAAAACAAGAGAAACCACAACCGGTGTCAAGTGGTCCCAACAGTACGAGTGTCTCCACCAGTACGAGTGGCACCACCAGCATGATTGCCTCCCAGCAGCTTCGATCGCTAGACAGCCAGGCACCTCAATCGCTGGCCGCAAGCTTCATAATGGGCGATGTGAAGTCGGACGACCTCAAGGTGGGATTTACTTATCCCTGTTAATATTTAACCGCTCAAATCTTGAATCATCCCCACAGAACAGTGTCTACTCTCAGTTTCCCAGCCTCTGCTCGATGCAGGCCTCTGCCGAGGATGTTGTCAAGCTGCAGAACATGATGACGGAATATTTAACCCTGAAGAGTGAGTAATAGCCAGTCCTCCATCAGCTCAGCATTGATTGCTTTCATTTTTCTTGTAGCCACGCTGGACAAGGTGAACAACACCATGCTTAACTACCACAAACTGACGCAGCAGTGGCGCCAGGAGGCAGCCGAGCGGGAGCAGCAGTGTAAGCAGCAGCTACTCGAATGCCAGGAGCAGGTCGTAAGCCTCCGCGCCGAGAATCAGAAGCTAAAAGCGGACCTGGAGACGAAGATCGCACAGATCGAAATGGTGCAGGACTTTAGCCAAAAGGAGCAGGACGATCTGCGACAGATTGTCTCCGAGAAGACGTCTCTTATTAACAACATGCGTGTGGAGATCGACAAGCTGCAGCAGCTCAAAATGGTACGTCACTCATGCGCTGAGAAGCTCTTTGAACAACGGGCGATAGTGCTCCAGATACGCGCCTACATGGCACTCTATTGTTATCAGGGTTTACTGAATCGCGTTGGGCACTGCGCAGTAACTTATTTTCCACATCCCATGAAATAAATTAACCTTGCTTCCTAATATATTTCAGCACTCGTTCGAATTCGTACCTGAGGAGGGTGTAAAGGCAGAGCCTGATGCTGCCCTTGCCTTGAACTATGTGCAGCGGGGCGAGCATGATCGCCAGGTGAGGGAGCTAAAGCATCAGCTCTCCGAGCTCGTGGCGGAAAACCTTGAGATTAGCGAAATGGTGAGTGCGATTTCGCCCAGCTCTGTATCAATTGATTAGCTCTTTTCTTACTTTGCAGAAGAAAACCTACATCGAGGAGATCGATTGTTTGAAGGTTAACTTAACCAGTGCCCAAGAGCTAATGGCGAAAATGCAGCGGGACATTGATGAACTGAAGGCCAAGGATATACAGAAGCAGGAGGTGATAGTACACCTTCAGACACAGAATGACATCTATCGCCGTGATTTTGAGATGGAGCGGGCAGATCGCGAGAAGAATGCCGGTGAGAAGGAACAGTATTTGATGGACCTGCGTTCACTGCAGAGGAAGAACCAGGAGCTGATCGAAGCACTGGCCGAGTCACACAGGGCTAGCAAATCGGCGTCACCCGCCTCTTCTATGAGTTCGAGCCGGAGCAGTCTGCGCGACGAGCAGAGACCCGTAAGAGTATGCTGGATGCCTGCCAAGCTCATCCCATAACTTTAAATGCTTGTTTTTTGTTCCAACAGGTTCTTGAACCAACTGGCGCCGCTGCCTCCAGGACACCGGAGGCCATCCTGCGCTGTCCCATTTGCTCAAAGTCCTTCAGCGCCCTCAGTGTACTGCAGAGCCACGTGAACGATTGTTTGGACAAAAACTAATTATCAATTATTGTTACATTAACTTTCTTTATAGTATACGTTATATTGTTTAAGCTTATCGATTAGCCCTTGAGCTGATTGCACATTATATAAAAAGTACATTATAATTACAATAACAGCGGAAAGTTGCACAAATCTCAGAGTTTGCTTCGAATGGGCGGCATTTCCAGAGACCAAACACGGCCGACATCGCGGCTGGCCACCAGATTGCTTAGCACTTGTACATCTATTCGGGATTGGAATATAAGCAAGGGCACACGTTAGGGACCGCTGGATCTACTCACCGTTGGTGCGGGCAAACTGCTGCAGCGTGTTGCGTATATCACAAATGGGAATGGCCGTGTTGATGTTCGGGTAGATGATGTCATCCATCTTGATGTTGGACACACATACACCGAGGATGCAGCCATTCTGGTCAAACATAGGCCCGCCACTTTGGCCGGCCTGCACGCTCCCATCGGACATGATGGCTCCCGTGTCACACTTGATGATCCGCCCTTGGAAGATAGCCGGATTAAAATCGTATTTGAAACTAAAGTTCACGTAATAGGGAAATCCAGCGTTATAAACGGTTTGGCCAAGGGTAGCTGGACCCTTGGCCAAGCGCACGCAACACCGCTCCGGTACATCTTGTGGAGCTGTGAGCAGGGCCAAGTCAAAGGGCCTTTCGCTATCCGGATTGCACCAGATAACGTCCGACTGGAACTCTCGATCAGCTGCGCGGCAATTAACTTTCTCGTTACCCTGAGAGCAAGGTTAACAAATTATATACATATGTAGCTAACGATCTAGAAATGAGAAAATCATATATTTACCTGACCCACCACATGGGCACAGGTGAGGATGAACTGCTTGTTGTGGACTCGGATAAAGGTGCCCGTGCCCTGCTGACCCGCCGACTCAATCACCACAATTGTGCGCTCCCCTGGAAAGTCAAAAGCGAATATTATTACCAGGTTCTGTTAGTTATTAACGCAATCTTACATGGAAAGTTTGAGGGCTCCCGCGTTAGCTGGAATGTGGTACTGGGCATACCCAGCTGAGCCATAAAATTACGCAGCAAGTAGCCAAAGTTGGCGGCCAATGTCAGATTGACGTTCTCCTGCTGCCGCTGGAATGAGGTGCATATCACAATGCCAATCAGGCGTCTGAAATTAAGGGATTCCTTAGCATCCATGAACTATCTGCAGTAGAAATTGTCACCTACAGTTTGTTATTGAATACAGCAGATCCCTCGCAGCCCAGTGGCAAGGGATTGGAAATGGCGAATAGGCAGCTACTGCGTCCCATCACATTGGACACCTTGCCAATACTGATCGTCTTGTAGAAGTTCTCCAGGCCGAAGGGCGAGCACATGACCAAAACGTCGTCCAGCGTTTGCACCGGCTGCAGGTGGCGCAAATAGTTGCTGATGTGAGCAAGGAAACGCTTGAATGTTTCCTCCTTGGCGGGCGGTCGCATGCCCAGGACAACGAAACTGGCGCGCAGCACCTCGCTTTGGCTCGTGACATCTGCGGTCAGCAGGATGTGGTGCAGATTGCGAGACACTTCTGCGGCGCTGAACACGTACAACGGATGGGCCGAGTAGCGGGTAAGAATGTGGCCCTGCCTCGATCCGGATACGTCATTCTGACGCGGCCGCGGATGCCTTTGATGCGGATCAAAGGTCACCACGAAGTTGAGCGATCGAACGACACCTCCCTCCTCCGCCTGGACGTCGATCAACTGGCCCTGCTGCAGCCTGGCAACGATTCCTTTGTTTTCCGCGCCTTTGTCCCCGTCGAAATGAGACTGCAAAATGCAGGCCGAACTTATTATTACTTCATTGTTGATTATGATTGCAGACTGCTTCGTGGCCGGTGGACTGGTGACCTCTAGTAGAGCGTGGCGTATCTTGAGCAGCATTATCACTCTGCATAATCCGCCTTCGTAAACATTAGTTGTTGATTCAAAACAGCGAAACAGTTGAAATCCACTGGCAACTCTGTACCTATCAGCTGTTTCCTTTGTTGTCAGGGCTGCCAGCAAAGTTTAATGTATCGATATATCGAATGAAAGTAACGGATGGCTTTATTTAAATCAAAAATTAACAAGGTGGCACTGCTTTTCTAACGAAGATAATGTAATCAAGATGGGGAATGGGTGGAATACATCGTAAGCCTAGTTCTAACGCTAACTTAACACAGATACATGTGTTACAGGCCTTTGGAGGAGGCCTCGCCGGAGTCGTGATGCGAACCTGTACACATCCACTCGACGTGCTGAAGATACGCATGCAGCTGCAGGCGGGCCGCCATTCCATGAGAAAGTACCGCGGCATTATGCACGGCATCAGGACGCTGTACGTCGAGGAGGGAATGCGAGGCTTGGCGCGGGGCCACAACACCAGCCAGGTGATGGGATTCACACAGGGCCTCGTGCAATTCTGGTCGTATGAGCAGTTATCCGAATTAACCCGAAAGGTTTCCTATTTTCATGAGCACACCTTTCTGAGACATTTCGTCTGTGGCGGCGTCGCCGGATGCTTCTCCTGCATGGCTGCCTACCCGTTCGACGTAGTGCGTGTTCAAGTTATGGCAGCTGGATTTGAAACAGACCGCACCATGATCCAAGGATTTCGGCAC
The DNA here is from genome assembly GCA_018874515.1 of Drosophila greeni. NCBI lineage: Eukaryota > Metazoa > Arthropoda > Insecta > Diptera > Drosophilidae > Drosophila > Drosophila greeni. The sequence continues at coordinate 3,593 of JAEIIM010068951.1, read as the reverse complement.
GTGTACACCATGAAAGGATGGAATGGATTCACGCGTGGTCTCTCCTTCGCTCTGCTAGAGACTTTTCCCCTGATGGGATTCAAGTTCCTTTTTTACAAGTACCTGAACGCCCTTACGATGTCCGTGCAAAAGAAAGATAAGATGGACATTCCCGGTGGAAGTATACTCGTAAACGCAGCGCTGGCCGGAGGTACGGCGAAAATAGTAGTTTACCCCGTTGATCTATTAAAAAAGCGCATCCAGCTCCAGGCGTTAAATCCGAAATTTGCTTATTCCCGCCGACATCTCGATTGCAACACATTGTGGCGCTGTATCGTCACTACGCTCCAGCATGAGGGCGTACGAGGATTCTACAGGGGCCTGCGGCCCACCGTTGTGAGATCCATGCTGGCGAACGCAATTTACTTTAGCATCTACGATCTGTTTTGCCGCCAATTCATTGAGCCACTCCTAGAAGCCGAGGACTCTTAAGGACAGGACAGGATTGTATTTACGCATTCCCCTTATAAAAAAAAAACCGGTCAGGTAATGGAGAAAATATCATTGCTCCGACAACAAAAAAAAATAAACCAAAAATTGTGTAATTTTGATAGAAAATTGTATAATGTATATGTAATAATATATCCTTCTGAGGAATATATTTATTTAATTTAATTTAACATAAAATTTTTTGAAAACCAAGGTTACCTGATGTTTTGCAGACCTCGATGTTGGTATTTTTCTTACAGTGTGCACTGTGTCTCGAACAGCTGGTCGAACAGCTGTTAGATCCCGCGATTCAACTGAATCCTACCGCAAACGTATCTTTGCATAATGTTGCCTCTGCGGTGGAGTCTCCTAAAGCCGCTCCAGGATGGCATCCGCTCGAGCCGGCGCCACCTGGCTCAGAAGAACCTCTTGGAGCTGACGGATCGTGGGTTTTTTCAGAGCATTTTCCCCGACACAGCTGGGTAAGTTAAAGTTGGCATTAAGCACCGAAAGATTCCTTGAATTTTGTATGAAAACAATTCCCTCGACAGGCCGAAGATGAAGCACCTTTTCACCAGCGGTCAGCAGAGCATCTACGCCGGTTTCGATCCCACTGCCGACAGCCTGCACGTGGGCAATTTGCTGGTTATCATGGGCCTAATCCACTGCCAGAGAGCTGGACACAGACCCATTGCGTTGGTGGGAGGTGCCACTGGTTTGATCGGCGATCCCAGTGGCCGAAAGACGGAGCGCAACCAGCTGGGCGAGTCTGTCATCGATACCAATTTGAGAGCCATTGAACGGCAGTTATCACAGGTTTTCGACAACCACGCGAATTTTCTCTGGGACACAAACAAAAACAAGTCTCCGTTGCCGCCGCTGACGTGAGTATGTCGTCAAAGGTAACTAGAAAAATATAACAAACCAATTCCACTGCAGGATCGTCAACAATGCCGATTGGTATGCCGGCATGCATCTCGTCGACTTTGTGGCCAACATGGGTCGGCATTTTCGCATGGGCTCCATGCTCTCCCGGTCATCCGTGCAGTCGCGTTTGGAGTCGGAGGACGGGATGAGCTTTACGGAGTTCACCTACCAGATATTCCAGGCCTACGACTGGCTACACCTCCTGCGCCGCCACAACTGCTGCTTCCAAATGGGAGGTTCCGATCAGACGGGCAACTTGATGACGGGACACGAGCTGATCAGTCGCGTGGAGCGTAAGGCCGAGGTATTCGGCTTGACACTGCCCCTGGTGACCACCGAAGAGGGCGACAAGTTCGGCAAATCGGCGGGCAATGCAGTGTGGCTGGATGGTGATAAGACCTCGCCCTTTGCCCTCTATCAGTTCTTTCTGCGTATGCCGGACTCCGAGGTGGAGAAGCTACTCAAGCTATTCACCTTCATACCGCTGCCGGAGGTTGAGCAGCTGATGCGGGAGCACATAAGGGAGCCAGAGAAGCGCAAGGCGCAGACCCTCCTGGCCGAGGATGTCACCCTGCTCGTGCATGGAGGTGAGATCTGGACACCTTTGTATTACTTTCGCCTGTAATCCCTTTTTGGATTCACAGAAAATGGACTTAAGCAAGCAGAGAGGGTAACCAATGCTCTGTACAAGGGCAACGTGGAGGGATTGGCGGAACTGAACCTCGCCGAGATCAAGCAGACTTTCCATGGAGCCACCATGGTGGAGCTGTTGGCCGAGCCTGGCATGTCCATCCTGCAGTTGGCCATGAAGGCGAAATGCTTTCCCACCGAGAGTGAGTTACCATTCGAGTCCAAGCTATACCGAGGGAATTATCTATTGCTTTTTGTGTCCTCCACAGCGGACGCCGTTCGTATTATAAATGCTGGCGGCTTCTACGTTAACCAAAAAAGAGTGCAGAACATCGCTGAGGTGCTCACCACCGGTATACACATCCTCCGGAACGGAGTCTCGCTGCTGCGTGTGGGAAAGCGCAACTTTTACATTGTTAGCTGGCAGTAAACCCAAATGCAATTCGTGTTAAATAATAATAGGTTATTTTACGTTTACATTTTAAAGTGTTATGACTTTTAAAACTACTTAGTTGGGTCTGGGTGCAGGCTTCTTGCGCCACCTCTTACGCGCCAGCAACTCCTTGGCTTTCTCCTTCTTCAGATCCTTGTCGTAGAACTTGCCGCTCTTGGTGAAGGTCTTCTGCTCGTTGCGCATCTCGGCCAGTTTCCGATTTTTCTGCTTGATGATGTTCTTCTTGTTGGCAGACTTTTTCTTTCCCGCCTCGGAGATCTGCACCTTGATCTTGCGGCCCTGTAGCTCTGTGTTGTGCAGCTGGAAGCCTTTCTGGAAACTGGGCAGGTCGGCCATCTCCACAAAAGCGAAGCCACCGCGGCGCTTTTTTGGGATGCGAATAGATTTTACTGTGCCCGCCGCCGAAAAGTGTAGTTCCAGGTCGTCTTTTGTGGTCTCGAAGTTCAGGTTCGTTACGTAGAGGACGTGTCTGTTCGTCTTCGAGGCTCCTCGCAGCAGGGAAGTCAACTGATCACTGGTTATGTGTCCATCTTCAGCCTCCTCTGATTCCGATTCAGATCCAGAAGCAGCGCTGCCATTGGCGGTAGTGCTTTCATTAACGGCAGCCTCTCCATCAGAATTGGCACCATTCTCCTCGCTATCCTCCGGGTCACTGGGATTCCGGTCCTCCTCCTTGTCCACATATGTGCCCTCGAAAATCTCCTTTCGCTTCTGGTCATCGAAGTTGCCCAGCAGATCCGCGCTGTCGTCGTTGACCGTCTTTCGGACCCGCTTTGGCTTGATGAAGGCCTCTACCTCGTAGTCACTGCCAGAATCGCTGGCCATCGTTTTATTTATGGCGTTCCTTGGGATTTCTAGATTCCTTCGCCTGCACGTGTGACTGCTCTGTAAACAAGGGCTGCGGTTTGAGCTATTTTATGGCTACAAAAACATAAAGATTTAAAATTTTTGAATACATAATTAGAGTTATCAATAAAATCACTTTGAATATTAGTTTAATCTTTGGATACTCAAACATGTAGTTAAGAATAAAACCTATTGTTAAGTTATTTATTTACACCTTCTAGCTGGTTTCTAGCTCAAATTTGTGGCTGCAAAAAACAGTGTAGGAAAA
>JAEIIM010068947.1:0-16676 GCA_018874515.1 Drosophila greeni | reverse complement strand
GCCTCTGGCGGATTTTCAGATTGTTTTCCTTCGGCCCGCACACGATTACTGTGTGTGTCGCAATTAAAATGTGTATCAAGCATACGACGCGTTGCCATGTAAACCGCTTAAAAGCCCCGGCCAACAATGTAAAGTCGAACGGGTAAATATGTTAAGCTTGCTTAATGCACAGCAAACCGGGCATCGGTGTGCCCCCCACCCCGTTGTCAATTGATGTTTGCTTATTGGAAAAGTGCATCATCATTAATTAATACTCATCAGAGCAGGGGCAAGGGCAAGGGCAGGGGCAGGGGCCCCATACCCGCCTGCGGTGACAGTTTAATAATAACCAGAAGAGCATTAAGGCGATTAAAGATAAAATGCAGCACAAGAGAGAGGAGGAGCAGGTCATTCATCTAAATATGCATTTAATCCACAAGCTGAACACCTGCGTCTCCAATCGCTCATGTCCTGTGTCTCAGTCCCAGTCCCAGGCGCTCGGCCAGGCACAGGGCCCGTTGACAGCCCAACACGGCTCAGATCAATATTGGCCAAGGGCAATTAATCATTTAGTGGCTTGCAGGGACACCGAATGACAAACAGATATGGGCGGGGAGGGAGCGATGGGAGTTGGTTGGTGCGGGGAAAGTGGATTATGCAGTCAGCTTAGATGTTCAACAAGAAATTACTTGTGATTACAAGCCACCGTACGTCTCACAGATGCAAGGCTCTCGTTAGACTTGAGCAGGATGTGCAATCAATACGTTTATTAAGATCTATGGCAGAAGGCACAGCAATTTATATATCACGGCTTTAAGGTTTAAACTATTCTCTTCATGCAGTTTGCACGGCCTTAACACCATTTAATAGTTCCTTAACGGCCTGTTAACCTCAGTAGATTTAAGCTCAGGATGCCAATCAAAGGATTGCGGACGTAAAGCAGTTTATTTATTAAAGCCCTCAGCCGGCGAATGCGTGTGCTCAGGCACTTGAGACATTCGCCCCCATTCGGCCACATAACGCATACTAAACGATCATTAGGCGAGTGGCCCACCCAATCTTGTCGCACATTTCGCATCAAATTAACACACAAATTTTTACAACCCGAGCCCATAAAAAGCGCCCCGGCTCAACTATAAAAACAATCAAAACGAGTTACGGACCCGCCAATTTTCTTAGGTTTTTCTCGCCCATGTCGTAAATTTAACCCGCCCCGCGGCTCCCGGCTCCACATAACTTCTTTACAGCGGGTAGTAAATCATAAAAAGGGGGTAGTAGCACAAGAAAAAATCGAATAAAACAAAAGCGAAATACGAACAGCGAGAAGGGACCACGAGCAAACATTAAAAGTTTAATAAAAATAAATAAATGGCCAGAGTGCAAGAGGGCACTTCTTAATTAAAGCCTGCACTCACCTGCTCCTGTTCTCCATTTTCTTTGTCCTTTTCCAGGTTCAAGAGCCGCACCGTGAGATGCCTGGCCTCGGCGACTTACATCGTTCGGCAAATCTGCAACCTGGGCATCACCGTTTACACGCCCAGCGTGGCCCTGTCAACGGTGATTGGCATACCCTACTGGGCCTCCATCACGGGCATGGCCATCATTTGCATATTCTTCACCATTATGGTATGTTCGGGATGCCGGCGATTTAACGATGAAAATATTTAAATTTCCCTCTCATCCCATTTGAACTCATTAGGGCGGCCTGAAGGCAGCCATCAATGCGGACGTCATCCAGACGCTGACCATCCTCGTTGTCACCGTGGCCGTTTGCATCCAGGGCACCATTTCCACCGGCGGCGTGAAGAAGGTCTACCAGCTAAATCGGGACAATGGTGAGCCATCAGTTTTTGTTGGTCGGGGATGTGCTTCGATTGATCATGGCAGCTTATTAGCCAGCTGCCGGGGGACGTGTGCCACGGGGAGTGTGTGTAGTGTGCTGACGAATGATGACTATTAAAATGGCATCCATTGTGGGTGGCCCGCCATGGCTCCTTCTCTGTTGCCGCGTCGGCTCATTATGCACATAAATGATGATGATAAAAGTGGCATAAAACAGCGGCATCCTCCAAATCCAAAAGGGGGAGGCGCGGCGGAAATGGCAGCCTCGCATGACGACAGTAATAAATGTGTGACGGCGAAGCGTTTGTCACTCGAGTTTGAGTTGTTGGCTGCCATTGTGCCGGCAATCGTCGGGCTCCTGGGAATGCCTCCACCTGCTCCTCCCCGCAATCATTCTCTGGGCATGCACTTGCACTAAAGACGCCACCATCTGCCTTCCCTTCTATTCCCAGGTCGTCTCAGCTTCTGGAATTTTACGGGCGACATGACCGTCAGAGTGGATACCACCTCGGCCTGGCTGGGACAGCTGTTTATGTCCCTCTCCCAGATCGGCTGCCAGCAGAACTTTATGCAGCGCTATGTCAGTCTCAAGTCGCTGAAGCAAGTGCGTCGGTAAGTACTGCCTTGAAGTAAATAAAATAATCAGGAAAATGGACCGGAAATTGGAAAAATTGCAGATTACCAAAGCAAAGGGCTCAAAGCCAGACAGGTTTTAAATTGATGGGTACACGTCATAACTTATAATTATTTTTCAAAGGGAAGTCTTTTTTTGCTGTTTGTGGGATTTAAAACTGAGTTTATATTTAATTTAATGACTTACCGTGAATAAGAACTACACTCCTTTTTTACTTTTGTAATATTAAAATCCTTTTTAACTCCTTTTCAGAGTGATGCTGACCAACGTCCCTTTGGTGTTCTTTTTCTTCTCACTCTCCTGGATCTCCGGCATGGTTATCTACTCTACGTACATCAACTGTGACCCCTATGCCGAGGGCTACATTAAGAAAACCGATGAGATTCTGCCCTTCTTTGTGGAGGACCAGCTTGGCTTTCTGCCCGGATTTGTGGGCATTTTCATGGCCACTTTGTTCAATGGAGCCTTGTGGTGAGTAAACCAATAGATCCTCTTTAGATGATACACCGAATAAACTTTAACTTTCCTATAGCATGATGGTGTCCAATCTGAACTCACTGGCAACAGTTGTGTGGGAGGACTTCATATCGCAGTTTCCCAAGTTCAAGGGACTCACTGACAAGCAGCAACTTAGAATTCTCAAGGTGATCACCGTCATCTGCGGATTGATCATCATGTGCGTGGCCTTTGGAGTGGGTTTGCTAGCGGGAGTCATTGAATCCTCGCTGCTGGTGTTTTCGGCCACATCGGGGCCTCTGCTGGGCTGCTTCTTACTGGCCATGATGGTTCCAATTGCCAATTGGAAGGGTACATCCGCCGGCATGGTCACCGCCTGTGCCTTTGTTCTGTGGATCATTGGCGGCGGCATGACCGTTGACAAGTCAACTCCCATGCTGCCTACGACAACGGAGGTAGGTTTTCCGGCGGTTTTAAGAAAGGAATAGAATATAAATGAATTTTATTCTCGATTCTTTCGCAGGGATGCTCGAACCACAGCTTTTCGCAGTCCATTGCCAAGCCCATTATTGAGCCTGGACAAATGCCGTGGCTGCTGACTCACACGCCAATCGATGGTTATAACCAGAGCTTTGTGGCCACACCGCCCACCATAGCACCTGAGAGGTAAATAGGTCACACATATTCTAAGGAACAGCTTTAACTATAATGTTTTCCTACCTGATTCTCCCCTAGATCCGGCTTGGAGACCTTCTACTCGATCAGCTTCATGTACTACAGCTTGATCGGCACCGCCCTTACCGTGATCATTGGCACCGTGATCAGTCTGTTGACCCAGCATCCCGATGACGCCTACGACGGCAAGCTGCTGCATCCCCTTATCTTCCGCCTGTGCGAGCGTTTCTCCGGTCGAAAACCATACTATGTCAAGCACGAAGAGGAGTCCGGCCTGAACGGACGCAGCAGCAGCGACTCCTCGGCCACGACGACGACCTGCAAAGAGGAGAAGGTCAATCACGGCTACGAGTCCTCGCCGGAGGAGAAGGAGAAGAGCAATCCCATCGCAGTGGTGTTCACCACTTCAGATGGAACTGGCCCCGCCGCAAATGGGACAGCGGCGGACACGCAGTCCATCTGCGACAGTAGTAGGATACAGCTGGACATTGTTCCGGGAGCGGGCGAGACGGGCGTGTACCGCCAGCTAGCCGGGAGATCTGCGCTCTGAGGGCTAACTCATGACTGATTAGCCCCGCACTTAGTCCATAGTTAGTAAGATAAGCCCTAGACTAGACCAATTAGTTAGCCAAGTGTTTCAAGTCTATAAAGATGCTGTGATTTCCGTGCGCGACTGTTGTTGAGCAATGTTCGCGCATTTGTAGCAACTCGATCGCATGTACTTACCGCGTGCAATACATGAAGACAAATAAAACGTATTTTTATACATAAACACAAGAAAAACTACACATTTTGTATCCACTTTTCGCGCGCGCATTTTAACGGAAAACTTGGCCAGTGCTGCCCATTTGTCCATATATCGATTGCCATCGATATGCAAAGTTATGGTCAGGGCTACAACTGAGCATAGTGAGTCACGCTGATGTAAAGCCTATACAAATTAAACAATTACAAAAGCCTTTTAAAATAATGTAAAATAATAAAACTAATTGGATTTTGTTAAATTAATTTGTTTTTTAGCNATAATAAGCCGAAAATGTATTGACAATTTTATATTTTTTTAATAAAATAAACTGATTTTGAATTTAACGTATATTCGTGTTGTTCGTGCTCGTGACTGCTCTCAGCTCAGCTGAGTCAGCTGGTCTCTTGTTTCTCCCATCACTATTATGTGGGGGTTTTGTTGTTTAGAGGCGTTGGGTCCACGAAAATGCGCAAATAAAACGCAAAAAGATCGGTGCACAGTAAATCAAAGGTGAACCATGGCGACGCTAGTCAAGCCCAAGAAGGAGGTGAGTTCATGGCCAGAACCGATCCGTCCAGATACTGAGCAGAAGATACTTTTCAGAAGTCCAAGAAAACTCGGGGAGGCGCTCGCCATCCCCCAAAAGAGGAAGACGAAATTGAAGAGTTATCAACAAGTGAAGAACAAAGACCAGTGGAAAATGTGTCGCTGCTGGAGGAATTCGAACGAGTGGCTGCTCTAGCCAGTGGCCAGCCCATTATCAGTCACGATTGCAACATTTCCAGTGATGTGCAGATATTGCCACAGGAACCAGAACCCGAGCCCGAACCAGAACCAGAACAGCAAGCAAAAACGGAAAAGGAAACCCAAAACGAAGAGGAAACCGAGCCCAGTGCTCCAACAGCCCCGCCCTCGACGAGCGTCCGCATTGTTCAGTACCCCAACCTGCAGCCCATGCACCTGTCGAATGCCCAGGTGGAGGAGCACACCTCCAAGATTGTCTACCGCCAGGCGGAGTCGTCCCCTACTGGCTTTGCCCTGGCCCGGAGCCACTTAAAGCCGCTGAGTGCCGAGCAATTAAAGGAAATTTACGATTGCCCGGACCTAGAGTTGGCCAAGCAGTTTGAGCTGGAGTTCCTCATGAACTCCCTGCTGGAGTCCAGCGAATCGGATCCGCTGTACACTGCTCTTCTGGAATACTACGAGCTGCAGGGCAAGCTCACCTCGAATCTCCATGACGTGGAGAAGTTGCGCAAATGCTGCCCGGAGACCCAGAAGCAAATCTGGGTGCGAGAGCCGGTGACACGTACGTTTTCGGGAACCTGCGGCGACGGCAACGTGGTGCAAGAGAGCGTCACCTACGAGTAAGTGAGACAGACAGAGGCATTGTTTTTGAATAATTGTAAACAATTAGGTGCTATCGGTACTATAACAAAATTTGTCGAGATTGTTATTATTTTGAGCTATTTAAACATATTCTTTCGTCCCTCAGTATTATCAAGGTGAATCCCATCAAGTTGGAAGTGGCCCAGACTGCTCTGACGAGCCTCTACGATTTGGTCTGCCATACATACACCAACAACCTGATCACAGCCAAGATAACCAAAGTGAAGGTGGATCAGATCATCAATGACTTGCTAACTTATTCCAATGGAGACGACCAGACGGGGATTGCATTAAACAGGGTGCAGTCCGGCCCAGCTCTAGAGTGCGTGTCTCAGCTAAGAAGGGCCATCTCGATTCTCTTCAGCTTCGTGCGACGTCGCAGTCCCAATGCGGTTTGTCTATTATTAATTAGTTCTTCTACAAACACATACTCACTCTTTCTTTGCCCTAGAACTTCGACAAGGATCTTAAGGAATGGCTCCGAAAGTTGATTGCCTTGCAACTCCTGCTGGCCACCAGGGAAGACCATTGGTTTCTGCTATTCAACATCCTGCGATGTCCGAATGGTGTCGGCTCGTGGGCTGCACAGTTTATGCAACTGCCGGGCATGCAAGCCGTAGGTCGCAGCACCCAAAACAACGAGCTGCCACTGGAATTGAACTCGCCCGAACTGAATCACTGCATGGCCGTGCTTCAGATCCTCCTCATGCCGGTAAAGAAGCGGAATGAGTACCTTAAGAGCCAGGCCCAGGCTCACTCTGATCTGACAGAGTCAGCGGGGGCCACGGAACGCTGGATAGTAGTGGACTCGGATGGCGAGGACTCCCACACACCGACCGGAGAGTGCATTGGACTTAAGGAGAGCGATCTGATTGCTCTGTTAAACCAACTGCCTTTTGAGAAGATCTTTACGTCAGCCATGCGCATAGAAAAGTTTCTGGAGGACTATATACTTGAGCCGGATATGATCACAGCTCAGAAAATGCTCTCCGTGGTGGTGTTCTTTTCCCAATTGGTCAGAACACTGGGCGAGGGGCTGTTGACCTATAACAACGAGAGGTACAAGCAACTGGCCAAGCGTCTTGGACGCCTGGTGCGTCACACCCTGCAATATGTCTTTGATTATCACGAATTGTTCAAGTAAGTTCAATAAGAAGACTTCATATACCAGCTAATAGCATCACTCTTTGACAGAAATAACAACCTGCCCAAGTCTCATGAGCTGTATGAACGCATCCAGGTGGAGCTGCAAGCCCTGCTCATACGTGCCTGTGGATACATCTATCGCACTCGAAATCTGGGCACCTGGCAGTACTTCTCAACTCTACCTTTCGGCAGCCTAGATGCTGAGGTGGTGTGGCATCTGTTCTACTACCTGAACGTGGGCTTTCCCACGGACTTGGCCAATGACCTGGTGGGCAATGCGGAGGCTGCCTTTCAGGCCAACGACTTTTGGAGCAAGTTTGATCTAGCCAACGCGGACGTGGCGCCCGAAGATATGTACTACCTCCTGCAGACCTTTTTCGAGATGGCCAACGATCGCAATCGCTCCAAGGATGGAGGCCTCGTCAAGGCCGTCTGCCTGCACATCTTCCACATTGGCTATATCCATAGATCTACCAGGGAGATCTGTTACAAGACTGCGCGTGACATGCTGGCCAACTTGATGGATGAGGATCTGTTTGGATGCCTGCTCGTTCAGCTGAAGATGCGCTTTGGGGAAGTCGACCAGGCGGCCTATCTCTTCAAGGCACTGCCGCTTGAGAACTGGCACCCGAGCATGGACAGCTTCGAAGTACTGTCCAACTGGCTGCTGCACTTCGATTACCAATCCTCGGAGAGTCACTTGGCGCGCCTGATCATCGGTCATTTGAACTGGGGCCTGGACTGCGAGGGCCGACTCTTCCTGCCCCACAACATCCACGTACGAATGGCTCATTTGGTGAACGAGGCTCTCAACAAGTACGCTCCCGAAATTATTGGCGCATCCGGGATTTCGGAGAGTGTGCGTCAAGTATCCTCCCTCATTGACTCCAGTCAGTCGAGTAGAGAGCAGTTTACCAACTGGTGCTGGCGCATGATTTCCCTCCTGCGACTACATCTCATGGATCAGGGCGTAGAGTCGGTGAAACGCACCCTTCAGCATCCCACAGAGCCGCTGCTCTTTATACCCGAAATGGAGCGCTTGGAAATGGTCTTCCAGGGCGTCAACGAGAATCGCCCGCTGGCCCTTTATGTGGGCATGCTGGTCAGCCTACATGGCCACTCGATTCCACTGATTTGCCAGCATGGATTTAATCTGTTGCAACAACTTCTGCTCGATCACCGGCATGCTGCCACCATTCGGTGTCTGGAGCTGATTGTGCCGCTGTTCCTGGAGACACCGGAAACGCTAGCAACTTGCGAAAGGTTTGTTAACTGTATTATTTTCCTCTATGATTGATTTAACTATTATGAATTTAAATAGTTTTCAGAGACTTTTGATTACTTTGCTAAATGCGGACAGAACTTACTTAAAGCTGGCTAAGGACATGGTCTATGCAAACTCAATTGGGCCCATTCTGGAGCTGTTGGACAATATGCTGCATCATCAGATTGTCTCATATACCAGGTAATATATATAGCTAACTATTAGCTGAGAATACTGCATCGGCATTAAAAATATATTTAATCTTTCCCATATGATAGCTATGGACTGTGCTCACCGCTTAACCTGCTTAACATCTGGCTGAATTGCTTTACCACGCTGCCAGGCTGGTCACAAAACTCGAATCTGCTTTATCTCCTCGATAGGATGCTGCGTATATCCTACCAGTTCCCCGATTGCCGTGTGCAGGCGGTGGAGTTCTTCTACAACTTTTACAAAGTAAGCCCTCAAATATCTGATCTATCATTATTCTCTGTAACTCTTTCTGCAGGACTGCACGGACTGGAAGTCAGCCCCCAAGGGATCTGCCTTGAAGGCCTTTTTCGGTGGTCAGTCACCATCGCGCATTCCAGTTATCTCGCCGCAGAATTGCTGGCTAAATCTCGTGCTTCTCGAGATTGAGTTCCGTATGGTGGATAGTCGCATCTGGCCGGAGCTACTGCGACAAGTTTCCGCTCAGCCCCTGGAGGCAGCTCTCAAGAAAACCATTTCGCTGACCAAGGCAACAAGCTTTCCCGCCAGCCAGCTTGTGATTATGAAGTACGCCCAGTTACTGGCCAGCATGGACAGCAATCACGCTCTGTTTCCCATCGTGTGTCAGAAGTTCTTCGAGCTATACCTGTGGCGAGTGCCCACTGAAAACGAATCGCTGAACTTTAGTCACAACTTTGGAGTCGCCGATAAGTTCTATGAACACAATGTGCCTTTGATGAAGAGTATCAAGTCGCAGCTGAAGTCTGCCGAGACTTACTACTCGGCGTTGGCCACCAAGAGTGCCAGCGATGATGCCATGGCCCACTTCTACCGCAGCTGCTGCAAGCTGATGCAGAGCTGTGGACTGTGGCTGGAGGACACCCAGATCAATAGGTTTACCAGCGATGCCGAGGCATTGCCAGCGCAGTACAACTGCGAGAAGCTGCGTGAATTGCTGGGCGGTCATGTCAACCACTGGACGGAGTTCCTCTGCCTGCCCATGATGCGCAAGGAACAGCGGCATCAGGCGGATCAGTGGGCACGAAAGGTGCTGAGAGTTGGAAACCAAAGGGCACCCAGGACACCGGTGCAACCGAAGCCGAGACAGCCGCCAGCTCAGCATATCAAGAGCCTGCTCAACACCTACGAGAAAGTGCTGCCGATACCCAGTCATGTTCGGGTGGAACCTGTGCAAACACCGCCCATCGATGGCAACATTATAAATCTGCTGAAAAAACGCCTTAGCACTTTCAACTCTACGGCAAAGTAAGATTTACCTACAAGCCTATTCTGGCAGACTGATAATTCCTCTAATCTTAGCACCTACCACTACAAAACCTCCGAGCTGAACTCGCTGAACCTTAACTACCTGGAGAGTGTGCCTGCCTTGTACCAGATGATTCCCTATGAGGAGACCAGGCGCAAGGAGTGCAACTCCCTGCTCTTTCAGCGGACTTGTACGGCGCCTGCCAAAATTACCCTGACGCCAGAGCATATACGCCTCAACGAAGTCGTATCCCGCAAGCAGACACAGAATCGCGAGCGTCACGACAAGATTGTAGACGATCTTCTGTTGGCAATGAATGTGGATAGCTTTGCCCAGGCCATCGAGGAGTTTGGCGTTTGCATTGGTGCTCTCTTGGTGGCGCCTTTGGAAGCAAGAGTCACACAGATCGGAGTTCAAGCCTTTTATCATCTGGTTGAGAATCTGAACGAGGTGACCATGAAGTTTCAGCCCACGCATGACCTGTACTTCCAAGTGCTGGAGAAACTTGGGGTAAGAAAGTGAAGGTTTAGACGTTGCATTAAATTACATTTTAATTAATATTTCACTTGAAAGGTTTTCCTGCAAGCAGATCAGGCCGCGCAGGGACTGGCTGTGCTCCGACTGGCCTTGAAGCGGCCTGATCTTCTGGAGCTTCTGGCTGGTGTCTTTGTACCTAGTCGCACCGATGTGGAGCACTTCCTGCCCATGTACGAGTTTCTTATCGACTCGCATCTCAAGCACTGCGACACCCAGATCCTGTTCGTGCTCTTCTCCAAGTTCGACCTGCTGGGCTGGCTGGAGGCCTATCAGCCAAAGCTCAGCGAGATCAACCGCTTGCTCTTGCTGGTGCTCCAGGGATTGGAGGCTTGGTCACAGCCGGACAGTAGCCTATTGCAGGATCAGTTCCGCCGGCACTTGGTGCACATTTTTGCCTACGACTTCCCTCAACACTATGGCGAGGTGATGCAGCTGGTGTTGGATCGTACTTCGGATCAAAAGCTAATGCCAGTGGTTCTGCTGGATCTCCTCAATGCGCTTCTAGTCCGCTCCAACTGTCCCGAGTTGGCTTTGGACCAGAACGAGTTCGATGTGCACGAACTGGCCTTGGACTTCTCGCGACGCCAGAAGTTGTTCACCTTGAAGGCAGCCACGGACACGCTGTTGCTTTTGTCCCGTCACTTCCAAAAGGAGCGACTGCATCACGGCTTGCATGGATTGTATCCCAAGCACAAAGCTTACTGCCAGGCTCTGGTGCTGTGGTTCACCTGCTTTGGTCATGTGCTGCTCGCCTTGGCTATTTGCAATTATCAGGAGCTGCTAGCTGATCAAAGTGAGTGTTTTTATGGCCTAACTCGCAAAGAAACTATATTTTAAACAATTCTGCAGTCAGCGACATAGTCTTTGGATCTATTGTGGAGACCTACAGTCCCTGGCTGATTCCCTATACCGAGCAAACGGCCAGCGGCGTGGCACACTGGATAAGGCAGCTTACGCCCGGGCAGAGCAAGGTGCTCCTTCCTTGGAGCGAGCAGCATGTGAGCAGCAGCAAGTTGATGATTCGCTCCTTCGTCGCCATTATCCTGCAAGTGCTGCAGTATCTGCCGTCGTCGAACAAGATCCTCGAGCATGTCTTCGCCTGGTACATCCATCACTTTGCGCAGCCCAACATCGCCGGCCATGTGCTGGCGCCCATTCACGAGGGCTTGGCTCAGCTACCCTGGCAGCGATTCCTGCCGCCGGCCCAGCACGTGGAACTGCTGTATGATAGCCTACAGCGATTCCTACCCGAGTCGCATGCCATGCTGGGACACATCTTCATCCGGATTGATTGGAACGCCTGGTTTGCCCAGATGTCCCAGCCGGTGGCTATTCTGTCGCGACTATTTGGCATCTTTATAAAGATCGCTTTTGAGCCGAACATTCACATCCATCCGAATACGAGCAAAATCCTCGAGGACGCCGTTCAGTACCCGTGGCATTTAGTGGAGTACAGCGAGCTGGAGCAGCTGCTCAAGTGGTTCGTGGCCAGCGTGGAGCCTGCCATTGTCCTAAAGCTGCCTGCCGAGACTAACTATGCGGATCGAGCAGTCTTAGAGTAAGGCTCGACAATTAACCCAAAACTAAGAAGCGAAACTCATTGTTAAAAAACCATTTTGCTTTTCAGACTTCTTCGGCAGGCATGTGCCATGTCGCCGGAACGTTCTGCCCAGGATGCCGTCGTACTGGGCACCGCCAAGCGCATGCTGTACACCCGCTCCATGGTTCGTCTGCAGCGTGCCTGCGGAGCCAAGCACAAGAAGTTGCTGGCCACCAAGGAAGGGGAACGTGCCTTTACAACGGCTTTTATGGAGCTCTTAAACAGCATGGACGGAGCTATCAGCAGTTGCAGTGAGCATCGGACACCAGAGGAACAGCGCCGGGAGGCGCTTAACCTGATGCTGGAACTGGTGGCGCCCACCCAGACGCAGAGCCAGGAGGTGTCCAAGTAGGAATTAATATTATATATTTATACAATAGCATAATATATAAATTATTCCCATCTCCTAATTTCTTTCAGCATCCATATTAAGACTCTTATTCGGTGGCAGCAGCAATGTGCTCCGGGCAACTTGGTGATGAACTCTGCGCTGCCCGCCATCGGGCACCTGAACACCTACATTGCCAGCATCTACTCGCTGCTGGAGGCGAGCATGGAAAGCTACTTCCGAACCTCGCCTGAGAGTTCTCCCTGGCACGCACCCAGCTGGATGGGTTTGATGGAGGCTCTGAGCATGTCCCTGCCCAAGCTGGACCTAATGCCCATCATGCAGGGCGGATACCTGTTCTCTCTGCACGTCTTTGTGGTGTACAAAATGGAGGAGATCGCAACGGATGGCGACAAGGTGACCTTCTTCCAGGACCTGACCCAGCTGCTGGAGAATATCAAGACGAGTCCGCTAACAGAGCCCCGCTTGGCCCTCGTCTGGGGAGTGATTATAGCGCGCGGCTGCAAGATACTGCAAGTGAATCCACAGGTGAAAAAGCCCCTCTATATGCTGGCCAGGCATCTGCAAATTGCATCCACGAAAGCCGAGGGCTGGAGCGATGGGCTGCTAGGCGCCATTGGACTCAAGACGGAGGTCATTACCAACAGGTGAGATCAATTTGCCACTTAAACTCCTTTAAACTACATTTTTTTTCATTGAAGACGAAAGGTATTGACCCGTTCCTTGGCCTGCGTCATTTTCTCACTGTTCCCGGCCAACCGGGATCTCCGTTTGCCCTCCGAGGAGTACGAAAGCGGACTGCGCGAGCTCTCCATGCTGCTGGCCAACAAGAAGTTCACCGAAATAAAGCCACTCATTGTCCGGGCTGTGAGCCTGCTGAAGGAGGTTACCTTTCCTGATGTCAGGGCCGTACCGCATATGGTATGCCGACTTATTAGCATCTTCTACGAGGAGAGCTACCTGACCACCATTCCAGAGATCTGGGACTTTGACTTCAAACTGAGTGCGTCGTAGCCAACCGAGCGAGCGACCAAATACAGCCAGATGTGTTATTTTTCAAGTGATGTATATATTCTATCTAGGTTTAGGGTGAATAAAGTGAATTCAGCAATTTCGAAAATATATATAAGATATACTAGCAGTTTTTCTTTATAAATACTTAACGACTATTACCAGCGAAAGGCTTATTTTTAAGCTGCATATAGAGTACCTTTTATCTTTTAGACTATGACTTTATTGGTTACAACTCGAGGGTTCATACTTGAAGCTATTTTTTTAAGCGTAGTTACAATAACAAACTCGAATTCAGTACCGAATTAAAAAAATATAGAAACTGATAATGATCATCGAAATGATAAATGATACAATTGAATGGTATTTAAAACGAGAATATAAATATAAATAAAAATAGAGCTAGAGACGAACGATAACAAGTGAACATTAAAGGTCTACTCTGGATATTGCTACATAAAAAATAATAAAAACATGGGCACAGCGCTTGGAACATAGCTGAGACAGAACATCAGTCTTCCACTGCAAAGTTGGACAGCTGCAGGTGCTGCAAATTGTTGCGCGCCTCAAAGTATCCAGTATCCGTGGGATTGTCGGGCGTGGGAACAAACGGCGGCTCTGTGTTACCGATGTTCTCCCAGTCAATGCACGCAAAGTGTCGCATCTGCTGCACTTCCTTGGCAGCCGGTCGCTCTGCAGGATCCATGGTCAGAAGCAGCTCCACAGCTTCCATTGCCTCTACCGACAATGCCTCATCGCCTTCCGGCCATTCGATGTCTGAAAGCAATCCCGTGAGTTAGTAGGAGGCCTTAGGGTAATCCATTTTATAACATTTACTCACTTTTGTTCAGAATGTTGTCAAATACTTTCTGAGGCGTCTCGTCGTTGAAGGGCGGAATGCCGGTCATGAACTCGTAGAAACAGACTCCCAACGCCCACCAGTCGACGGCGGGACCGTGGCCCTGCTTCAGAAGCAGCTCCGGCGCAAGATAATCGGGTGTGCCCAGGATGCGCTCGTTGGAAACCCGAGCTCCTCGCCTCACCGACTTCGGGGTACGAAACGGCGTGTTAATGTTCACATTCTTTGGTGTTTTTGGTATGTTCCCTGCTCCATGGTTAATAGGCGACATTGTGGGATCGTCGGCCAGCTTCAGGTGGTACTGCACACCTGACATCTTCTCGACAGCTGCGTGCTCGCGTTTCTTGTTCTCTATGGACAGGGGCAGAGCGAACCGTGTGGCCTTCAGCTTGCCTAGCAGACCCCCATCACGACGTGGCAGCTTCTGCGAGGAGACGGGCGTGGAAAAGACTACATTGGCTACATTGGCCTCCGGGCCTAGCAGATGGTTAATGGGCAGCTCGTCGTCGGAGAGGGAGCGCACCTTGAGCACTCCCCGTATCGGCGATGAGCGGGCCTTCCGCTTTTTGGGCGTACTGCTGCCAATGTTAAGGATCTCGATCTCCTGGGTTAGCCCTGTGTGGGCGCTGCTGGTACCAGAACTAGAGCCATCGGCTTCCATGCTGGACATGTTGTCTGAACGATTCACCAGGTTTATCTTCCTCTTCATGCCGCGCAGAAAATCGGGACGCTTGAAGTGTTTGGAGAGGTTGCGGAAAGGTGAGTTCATATGGATGCCACTCATTTCATTGGCATTGGTTAGATTATAGCTGCGCGAATAGTCCGAGCAGCTAAAGTCCTCCTTGGACTGGCTTAGGTTCTCAGCGTTCTTCTCGATCGACGAGGCCGTGCTCTCACTGTTCAGATTCAGATGGCAGCTGGAGTTGTCGTCCCCCTTGCGGCTTGAGACGCCGGAGTCCTCCTGCCCCTTCGAAATGCGATTGCGCTGGACAGGATTAAGGCATATTATTTATACATATTAAGGATCATTTTTTAAACAAAAGGCTAATAGACAGACTGGACAACCACACACTCATGCACATGCAAACGCACCTCGTCGAGCGATCGCCTTCGCACCATGGAAAACTCAAACGAAGCATCGTTTGCAGTCTCCAGCTTCGGCAAATGCTTGCCGCCATTGTTGGCAGCCATGTTGCTGCCATCCAGCTCGGCCAGCTTGCAGCCCTTTATGCGAAATAAATATAGAAATTACTGGTTCGGCTCCAGCAGTAGCCACTCACCTGGCAGGTGACCGTATCTAGGGCGAACTCCACGCGACGTTTGCTGGGCACTGCCTCGGCAGCAGCTCCAGTGGGTTCCTGAGGCAAACACTTGCTAATGTCGCCCGAGGTGCAGGTGTGAAAGGAGCAAGAGGAGCTGCTGTCCTGGGGCTGCAAGATAGCAACACAGAAAGTGAGATACTGCAAATCGTAATGAAGATCCGTCTACCCACATTGTTGTTGGTCGTGCACGTATGGGTTATCGATTCGTTGACCTCCTCCGCCGAGAAGAACGGCGATACTCCGGAGATCTTGCTGTCGCTCGTTTTTTCTGCATCATTGAGAGAAGTGTCGCCCTCGCTGTCCGAGAGCTCCATTATCAGACTGTGCTTGTTGATGGCCTGCAGCAGGTGGGAAGTGCCGGTGCCAGTTGTCATCCCACCCATACCTGCAGCTTGTCCGGCCAAAAGAGACCCATAGTCCTGTAGCTTCTTTTCGGAACCAAAGGACAAATGCGACGTGAGCGAGAGCAGCTGTCCCGGCGTACGGGCATTCAAGTTGGGCGAGCAGTTGATCAGATCCGAGATCTCCAAATCGCGTCGCATGTCAATTTTGCTCAGACCAAAGTCCGTGAGCTTCACATGGCCGCTGGCCGATAGCAGCATGTTGTCCGGCTTGATGTCCCGATGGACGATTCCGTGCTGGTGCAGATACTGCAGCGCCATCACCATCTCGGCCACATAAAAGCGAGCAGTGACCTCGTCAAAATAGCCGTACATGGCCAGCAAGGACTTTAGATCGCCGCCGACCATGTACTCCATCACCAGGTAGACGTAGGACAGCGACTGCAGCGAGTAGAAGAGGCTCACGCAGAACTGGGAGCGGGACAGGGCCAGGGCGTTGCGCTCCGTGATCACCTGCGACACCATGTTCTTGTTTATCATCTCCGATTTGCGCATCACCTTGATGGCGAACAGCTTGTTGGAATCGTTGTTCTTGTAGCCCAGGAACACCTTGCCGAAGGCGCCTCGGCTGATGGGTTTGATGATAACAAAGTCCTTGATAGTGGGGAGCTGTTGTGGAGCAAATGCATAAGATATTAATATTAAATATTGATTTAGTAGCAGAAAATAACAATCATATAAAAGGTCGTGTAACAGTTAACTGTATCTCAGAAGAAAAGAGGGAAAAGAAAAATGGAAACCAGGTACGCGTAAAGAATATAAAATGTTTTGCAAAAACATAAACATTAAATATATTTAAGCGTTCTTTTAAACTTAAATATGAGGGTTCAACTACAAATTGATAACAGAATGATTTGTCAATTTTTAATTTCTTAACTAATCCTCGCCCTTTTTAAACAAAAACAAACATTTGGAGCATTTCAAATTCCCACAGAGGATAACTGTAACTGCACGTGTGTCGTCGCGCGACTTTCCCGCGGTTACCTTTGCATT
>JAEIIM010068929.1:0-13134 GCA_018874515.1 Drosophila greeni | reverse complement strand
CACTGAAATTATCAACACAAGACCAATATATTAAAATTTATTTTCCTTGGAACTTTTAAGATAGGTGGAGGATCACCTTAAAAGAGGTTTTAACACCCAACTAAAGCAGCCAAACTACCTGTATCTTTCAGATGACAACAAGCCGCAGCTGGGCGGACTGGGTCGCAGCAACAGCGCGGAGGAGGCCACAGCATTATGACACCAACTCTTCACCAATTCGAACAACTAACTAATGAAAAACTACGGCGACATTGGGATGTACTTGCTGTCGGAACGGGCTCTCCACCAGCAGCGGAAGCGGATGCTCGACGAGTTCCTGAAGCTCTAGGAACACCCCACAGGCCCCCATAGATTATGTAAATTCCATAACAGATAACAGATTACAGATCAGATATCAGATATTTGTTCGTTCTCGGTGTGTTACAATCTCTAACGTGTTTACCCAAGCAACCCAAACAGTTGAATCCAATTCCAACGCAATTAGACATTTTGAATTTGAATTTGAATTGGTGTAAGGAAATCGTATCTGCATAAAATGTAAAATATTGTGACATATTCCAAGTATAAAAAAATAACAATTAATCTCCGAAGGTAATGCTACTCATAAGGATTTTAGGTATATACACATTCTTGCATAGAACTCTGAGTGTAGTTTTCGTGTGGAATCAAATGTTCATTGCCCGAGCAACTTAATGTTAGTTGTAAAGTTAGACTAAACTTCTGCTAAGAAATTTATATATATACAACAGAAACAGAAATTATACAAGACATACTGGGTAGCTATATTTTATTCTTAAATTGCTAATTGCTAATAATTGTGATTTGGAGAGTACGAAACAAACGAAAACAAAAACAAACTCGGAAACGTATGAACATGTAACTCGAATACAAAGTGGGGAAAACGGAACTGAAATTTAGATAACAAATCAAATCAAAACCTAGAGAGATATTCTGGAATGAAAGAATGAAAAGGACCGCGAATTATTTTTCGAAATTAAACGATTTTTGTACGCCACCCTTTGGCCCTTAAGCGCGTTTCGGTTCGTTTTTTGTGATTTAGAACCTTCAGACGAGACACAAGCAGACAGACACACAAGTACATCCATGCAGATGTAACCACACACTACAATTGATGTTTATAGTATATAGTAGTCAATACAACATACCTTAAAGCCCCAGCAAGCTCTCAAAGATATAGATCTAGTTTTCCCTCCCGTTTCCAGTCTTTGCCCCTCTATCTTGTACTTTCGTTTGAGATTGCCTAACATTCGACGACGACGATGTGTGAAGTAAAACGGTTTAAATATATATTTTAATGCATAAATCTCGAGCAATCTGTGATATTATAATGAGAAAATTAAAACCAAACCAAAAACTCGAAAAAGAAAAGCAACACTGCGTATGAGCCTCAAGCTAAAGCCATTTGAGACCCGATACTATGGATTCTTTTCGTTATCGAAGCAAACGAAATGTTTTGATTACAATTCCGTACAAATTCCGCCATATGCAAGTCAGACATTTCCTTTGGACAAAACTATGTGTAACGTACCAGTTAAACTGAAATGAGTATATATTTTAATAACTAATCGTAATAGTTTCTCGAACGACACACAGATTGGCGCGCATCTAGTAACGTAACCACAAATGCCATGCGATAGCTAATCACCTACTGCAACTACAACATAGTTTCAAATACCAAAAACCTAAACAAAGAACGTAATGCAAGAAAAAGAAAAGAAATCGAACGTAAATTAAATGTACTGTAACTAACTCCCCCTCAATCTTCGTTGTGTGTGTAAACAGAATACAAAGTGTAAAACATTAAACTGTAAGCTAACCGAAACGCAATCGAAACGGAAACTTGACCACAACAGCAGCCGGAAATGCAATAGCAATAGATGCAGAAAGGAGCGCCCAGCTCTGACATCTGTGGGAAAAAGACTCTCCAAGAGAGAACGATCTGGTGCTTACAATCCACATCCCGGCAGACGGGCGCTCCTCTCTCAGATCTCTACATGACCATGGACCGTAGTCGGGTTTATATCCACTCACTGGAGTCCCCACACAATCGCGCAGCAAAGTAAATATGTATGTATGAGCGTTCAACCATGTGGCAAACGATATGCGGAAACAAACAATTAAACAATATTGTGCAACTTTACATAAGGCATTTATGATTTTATGAAATAAACTGTACTTAAGGATATAACCTGGACTTTCTTTATTGCAACTGGTATATTATCTTAAAATATATTTTAATTTATATATTCATTTTCTATAATTATTTAAATTAAACTACGCCTTCGCCACTTCCGCTTTCTTAACATATTTCATCAGGCGCACAATGGTCGAGGGAGTGACTCCCTGAATCCGACTGGCAGCTGCGATGGTCTGCGGCTGAATAAGCGTCAGCTTCTGTCGCTCCTCGTTGGACAAGCTCAGCGACTTGGAGAAGTAGTCTATGTCAGAGGGTATCGAAAGGCGCTCTTCACGGCGCACGTCCTCCACATCCCGCTGCTGTTCTTCAACAAAGAAGGAATACAGCGCCTCGATCTTCAGTCTTTCAGCCAGATTTCTATCACCGCTCAACCAACTTAGTTCGCTGGGGTGAAGCTGGATGAGCTGATCCATCGTGATGTTGTCCGCCGGTATGCCCAGCATATCGAAGGCCGTCTTCTCCACCGAAGCCTTGGCCTTGGGCAGATCGAGAGCCTGTCGCCAGTAATGGGTGTGCTTCCTGAGTTGTCTTAAGGATTCAATGGCGGCTTGTAATCTCTCTTCGGTTTGCTGGAAATGTTGGTAACGATGCGGCGATACCAGACCGAATTCGTAGCCCTTTTGGGTGAGTCGCATGTCGGCATTGTCTGGCCGGAGGGACAGACGGAACTCGGCCCGGCTGGTGAACATGCGGTAGGGTTCGTTGGTGCCCAGCGATGTTAGGTCATCGATCAGTACACCAATGTAGCCTTCAGTCCTGCTAATGGTCAACTGCCTGCCGTTGGCGTGGCGGGTTTTTCCCGCTGCGTTGGCCCCAGCTATGATGCCCTGGGCAGCCGCTTCCTCGTAGCCAGTGGTTCCATTTATCTGGCCAGCGAAGAAGAGACCCGACACTCGCTTCGTTTCCAGCGTGGGATACAGCTCGCGTGGATCTATGAAATCGTACTCCACTCCGTAGCCGGGCTGCACAACTTCTGCCCGCTCCAGGCCCTGGATGGCGTGGACCAGTTCCACTTGTTGCTCGAAGGGCAGTGTGCAGGAGATTCCCTGGGGATACACCAACGGGCTGTCTAGACCCTCTGGCTCCAGCCAAACCTGATGCACCTTGGCCCCGAATCGCAGGATTTTCGATTCAATAGACGGACAGTAGCGGGGTCCGGTTATCTCCTCGGTGACGTGGCGATTCACGTAGAGATTATTCCGCACAATATCGCTGACCTTTGGGGTGGTGTAGGTGAGATAGCAAGGCAGCTGATCCTTTGCGGAAATCCATACATCGCTGTTGAGGAAGGAGAAGGGCATGGGGGGATCGTCACCTTCGTGCCTCTGGAGTTTTGAGAAATCCACGGTGCTTCTGGCTATCCTCGGCGGCGTCCCTGTTTTCAGGCGGCCCATGCGGAAGCCCAGTCTATCGATGGCCTCGCCAAGGGCTTTCGCTGGAGCATCTCCTATCCGTCCCGCCGGACGCACCTCAAGTCCGATGTTTATGTGTGCCCGCAGGAACGTGCCCGTAGTGAGCACCACCGACCGACTCTGCACCACCTCGCCATTGGCCAGGAGAACTCCAGTGCAGCGCCTGCTTTGAGTTTCTTGCTCGTCCTCTATGAGGATGTTGTCCACCGCAGCAGCACGGATCTCCAGATTAGGCGTGCTGTTCAGCTCCTGCTGGACAGCCTTCTTGTACAGCTGCCGATCGATCTGGGCCCTGGGTCCCCAAACAGCCGGTCCCCGCCGTCTGTTGAGCACCTTGTAATGCACTCCGGACACATCGCAGCAGCGGGCGCACACCCCGTCCAGTGCATCCACCTCCCGCATAAGGTGGCCCTTGCCAATACCGCCAAATGACGGATTGCAAGACATTTCGCCGATCGTCTCCAGCTTGTGGGTGAGCAGCAGGGTGCGGGATCCCATGCGAGCGGCAGCTGCTGAAGCCTCCGTGCCGGCATGTCCGCCTCCGATTACCACCACGTCGTAGACATCCGCAGAGGCACTGTGTGTACTCCTGCTACTTGTAGGGATCCGAATCCTTTTGGCCAGACCATGGACAAGGCCGTGGCGGAGCTGCTGCATTTCTTAAGTTTTGAAAATAATAAACAATAACAACAACTGGAATTGCACAACACATGTGCGACTATCGCGCTATCGATAGCTGAACACTATCGTTATGTGAGGCTTAATCGATTGTAGGGGTGTTGGCGGGCAACGATGTTCGTTTGAAAATCTTGATAAAAATTTGAATATAAAATTTACCCAGAATTAGTTAGCCATCCGATTAGCTCCAAAATACTCTATACGAGCATTAAAAAAAATCCACTCACTGTTTGGTAATTCCGTAAAAACGTTTTTAATAATTCCATTTATTGGAAAGGTAGAATACATTTTATATACATATATATTTTTTTCTAACTACTTATATTTATAACAACCGTCTAACTAATTAAAATCCATCAAGTTCTGCTTTCCGTTTGCGCTTCTTCAGCTTCTGCTTGAGGTCCGGCGCTTTGCCACGGACGACAGCCGTCTTTAGGCGCTTCGCTGCCTTCTTGCGCTCCTGAACGCCAGCCTTGCGTTTGGCCGCCCGCTGCGGGTCATGAATCTTCTCCTGGGCCACTACCTTGCGGCGCTCGGCGCGGCGAGCCATCAACTTGGTCTGCACCAGATTCCTCAGCTTGTCATACACATCGGCACCGATGCGCTTTCTCAGTCGACTGCCCACACGGAGGGCTTGCTGGCGCAGTTCAGCATCCACGTTCTGATCCTCCTCGGACATTTCCCGAACCAGGACCTTGAGGAGAGCGGGTGCCAGTTGACTGACGGTCTCCACACTGAGCAGCGTCGCGAGGGCTTCAATGAGCGTGAACATGGCAGTGCGCTAGAGTTGTAAATTAATTAATGAATTTGTAAATGAATTAGGGAATACAAATATTATACTCACTATGCTGGTGTCGTGCGGCGCCTTGGCCACCTCTTTGTTAACCAGGAAACTGATGTTTCGGAGCAGCCAATTGAGATTTATTTTGTTGACGGGCTCTTTCACATCCTCCGCATCCTTCTCCTGCTTTAGACTGAAGGGAACATCGCGCAGCATGTGGCCGACGTACAGCAGAATCTTGGATAGTTCGTCGATCATTTCCTGTGCCGTTTCACCGGGTATGACCTGGGCACACAGATCCAGCACCAGGGACTTAATATCCTGAGCTGGCTGTGCGTAAATAAAGTCCAGCGGCTTGTTAGTGTCCGCTTCTTGTTTAATGCCCGCCAACTGTTGCCCAACATAGGCGTAGTCGTAGTGGGCCAGGATGTGGGTTAAGAGTTTGGCTGCATTGCAGCGAACCCAGTTGTGGTCGTGACCCAAATGTCGCTGCGAGCCATAGGCCAGTTCATCCAGAGTGTCCGAGAGCTCCTCGTTGCTCATCAGGGACTCGCCGCAATGCTCCAAGATTTTGATTAGACAGAACTGCAGCTGGATGGTAAGATGGTCCTCCTGCCGCTGCTGCTGCTCTGCTCTCGTTTCGGTGTCGTGGCCCGCCAGCAAGAGGTCTTCATCGGGCAGGCTTTCGGATTTCTGGATAACATATTTAAACATGAGACAAGACAATAAACACTGAGAAAGTATAATGCGTACCTTTCTTTTCGTCTTTTTATGTAGACTAGATCCATTCACCTCTGCCGTTTGGAAGCCGGGAGCTCGCACAAATCTTCCGACTGCCTTCGGATTACCCGTATTCAAGACACTCACCAAAGTGGGCAGCACTTGGGGCAACCTTTCCGCAAAACCCGTCTTCTCTGCCTCAACAAATCGGGAAAGTAGGGCGGCGGCCATCTCCCTGACTCCCGGATTGTGGTTCGACTTCCCCGAGGTGAAGAAGAGCATCGTCAGATCCAGCAGGGGTTGACGTTCGACTTTGGTAAGGCGAGCGATCAGGGCCTCCAAGGCGGCAGCTACACTGCGACGGCAAGAGGGATCCTCATCGTTGACCAGTCGGGTGCCCAGGGACATGTAGAGGAACTCCGATTGCTTTGCTAGTATCAGCTGGGGAAACTTGTTGATGATGGAGTGCATAAACTGAATGGCCGACATGCGCCCGGCGATCTGGCTGTAGCACAACTGAACCGACATGAACTTGACCATCTGGTTCACCTTCTGGCGCAGAGTGTACTCCATGATGTAGGTAAGCAGGATGCCTCGCGACTCGTCCCTCACATAATCCGATGGCGAAATTATGGACAGGTCTCCCAGGCGCTTCATTAGGTCGTGCAGGGATTTGCTATCAACCTTGCGGCTCACCAGCGCCTTGAGGAGAGTGAACACCATGGTTTGGCTGCTGCACTCACCCTCCTGCAGCTCCTGTTCGATGTGGAGGAGTAGCTGCTCGATCTGCTCGTCGCTGAGCTTAAATTCCTGGCACTTGCGTAGCAGGGCAACCACTGCCTTAAAGCTTGCCCTCACCAGTTGTGCGTTCTCCTCCTGCCGGGTGGCTCCGAAAGTCGAGAAGTTCTTAAGGATCTCGAACATGCGCTCCACCACCGGCTGTAGAGCCTCCGCGTTGAGTTCGGATAGCTCGTAATCACCGAGCCAAACGGCCGTGTAGCATTTAAGAGCATAGGTGGTGGTCCTCGCGTGTTTGCTGCTTAGGGAATCCTTTAACAGGGGCAGTAAGGGATGCAAAAACGGCTGGTAGTCCAGGTCTGTGAGCTTTTTACGCTTTATCACGAAATGAAGGAGCTCCAGCCCGAACTCGATCAGGATGTGAGCATTGGCCTGGGCATTGGACTTCACCTGCTTGTTGCCTGTGACAACACTGCGTCTGCCTGGCGCCGGCTGGAGGATTAGGCAGTCCGGGCGCGCCCTTTTCATCAGCGCCTGCTCCTTATCCGTTAGCTGTCGCTTCTGGGTGCCAGGTAGGAGATCTCCAATGCTCTCTGACATTGTGCCGTAGATGAATATCAGCAGGCTTTCCCGCGCGATGTGCGTGTTCTCCACCAGGCCACCAACAATCTTTGCGAAGCATTCGCGGATCTTTTGCGTGACTTTCCTTGAATGCGACCGGGCCAAGTGCTCCTTAAATGGCAACAAGAGATCCAACAAGCAGTTGTCCCGGATGTGCCGCGAGGCTATGTTCAGGGTGAGGTAGCTTTTGGCACTCGGCTTGGCCTCCGGTGTGTGGGCCACAATTTTCTCCACCTCCTTCTCGGCGCTCACATCTCCGAAGATATCGTTGAGAGCCACCTCCAGCAGATTCTGCAGGCATTTCTCAATGTGATCCGGCTGCAGATCGCTCTTCAGGGCGTCTAAAACGCCATGAAGGGTCACCGAGAGAACGTGCACCTGAAAGCCTCGGGTGAGCAGAGACTGTAGCTGCTCCAGCAAGAGACCCAGGTAGCTGCCGCCCAGCGTGAGCATGATCTTCTTCAGGATGTCACGAGTGAGCATGCGAACAGACTTCAGGGGCGAGCGGAGGAAAGTGCAGACCTTCATGAAGATTCCTGGGTTTAAAGATTAAAAATTAAAACTGGAATTGATTGAACTTAAGATCCTTCCCACCTGGTAGACTGTTATCCAGCAATTCCAAAGGTAGCTTCTGCAGCAGCTTCACCATGGCCAGCGCTATAGGCACCTTCTGTATCTCCTCCTCCTCGCGTTCGTAGCTCAGCCGGCGGCGATTCACCTTGTGCTTGGAGTCATAGTTGGTCTTCTCGGTGATGGCTCTGTTAAGGGTGGGCAGCAGCACAGTGGTTATCGTGGCCATGACCTTCTTGGCTGCGTTGGGAGCCAGCAATTGCGTACGCTGACGCTCTGCCACTGGCTCGGCCGCTTCCTCTTCTTCAAAGTCAATAAAGTCTGACTGATCTTCGGTTTTCAGGGGCTTCTCTTTGGGTTCATCGGCATCGGCATCAGGATCCTCTTCAGTCTTGGCTGCTTCTGGCTCTTCTGCTTCCGGTTTTACCTCTGCCAGCTTCTGCTTGAGCTGGGCAAGGGCAGCCAAGTCCGTTTGTGCCTGCGTCAGGTCAAAGTGGAAGGCGTCGAGTATGCGAACCACAAGGCGGACACACTGCTTCTGCTGACCCTGGGCATGCCGGAGCTTCTGAAGATAGTAGCGGAGAGCAGCGTGGTACTGGGTCCAGGGCAGGAGCTCACTCATCACGCCCACCGCTTCGATGGCGGCATCAACCAGCGTGTGTTTGCCGGCGTGCTTTTCGCTCAGCAGATAGCGTGTGGTCAGTGGGAGCAGGAACTGTGTAAGGGTGCGGGCACACGGCGGCGACTGCCGCCAAATACCTCCGGATATATTTACCAGGCGCTGGAGAGCACGACCATGTCGCTGGGTCTGCAGGTGGAGCATATTCTCGAAGAAATCCACCTCCAGGTCGTGCTTATCCGCCAGTGGCGACAGATCCTTGAGGACGTCGTGAGCCGCTGGGCATTGGCGTGCAAGCTCGCCCAGCAAGCCGATGGCCTCGCTTCTGGCATGCTCGTGCTTCTCGTCCCTCATAGAGCGTTGTAAAAGGGGCAGCAGGGTGTCCTCCAGCCAGAAGTGAGACTCCTCCTTGGCATCCAGCTTTAGGGTTATTAGAGGTAGCAGCGGCTTCAGCAGCTCTCCTATGTTTACTCTCATGCCTAGGTCCGAGTCGTGGCGCAGCATGTGGAAGCAGTTGTAGAGTACCAGGACACCCAGTTGCAGGTCCAGCTTCGCGTCCTTTTTTTCCACCAGCTGCTTGAGCTCCGACAGGGCTTCGAGCCTCTTGTCATAGTCGGGCTGCTCCAGCCACCTCTTGTCCCAGGCATTTAGGAGTAGCACAATTCGAGCCCATTCTCGGAGAGAGGCGGCAGCAGCGGAGAGTTCTGGCTTCTGCTTGGCTTCCTTGTGCATCCGCTTTGCCATGTCCGCCAAGAGTTCGCACAGTAGCTTCCTAGCCGGCAGCACATTCACCTGTTCAAAGAGCGGTGCCAGCGGGCGCACGTAGTCCTGCGGCCTGGGAACTCTCTTCAGCAGATTGGACAGTGTGGTGACCAACTGGACAACTGTTTCGGGGCCAGATGAGGCTGCTTGCTTGGTGAAGATGGGCAGCAGAACGTTTAGCAGAAGCTCACAGGTCGCGGACTCCTCCACATGCGGAGTGATCAGCGTCAGTATGCTTAGCTCCCGCTTATCAAGCGCCTGCCTGCCAGCCTTCTTGTGACGCCAACTGTTCTGCAGCTGCTGCAGGATGGCCGGGATGTGAGGATGGACGATAGCCAGCGCCACGGTTCCGAACTCCTCGGTGGCAGCCGCCTCCAAGAGCTGCTCTACCAGGGTCATCAGCGAACGCTTCACCACCGGCTTGGCCTTGTCGTTCAGCAAAAGGGCCATCAGGTGATGCATTATGGGCTCCGTATCCGTGTGAGGGCTTCGGTTAAGCCACTTTTGGTAGCGCGGTTCCCCGCCCCACAGCAGGAGCAGCTTTAGCAGGGGAGTGGGCGTGTGTATGGAGTCCTGAGAGAGGCGTCCTAGCGCTGGCCAAACGTAGACATCGCAGACCGCATTCATCTCTGGCTCCTGCCACAACTCCTCCATGTCCACCAGCTGGCCGAAATAGTTGACCAGGGTCTGCAGGCCAGAGTGCTTGACATTCTTGTAGGCAGCCACTAGCTTTCCCTCTCCCTTGATGACCTCCTGAGCGACGCTTCCCACGAGCAGCAGCAGTTTCAGGACGTAGCCCTGGAAGGCAGCCGTAAGCTTGCCAGCGAACTCCTTTCGAATCAGCTCTAGGAGATTGACGATCCTCTGCAGCTGCCTGGCTGCAATCACTGCCGAGGGATCGTACGAGTCCCGAGCGTACTTGGCCAACTCGCCAACTGGCTTGTCAGTGTAGGGAGCAAACTTTCCGAAGGCCATTTGTAGGAAGTCCATAATCTCCGACTCCTCCAGCTGGCCCAGAAAACGCAGAATAAGTGTCTTTCGCAGCTGGGCACTCAGTTGTTTCTGGACTCCCTTGGTCAGCATTTTGCCGTAGAGAACGCGCAGCATGAAGGGCATCAGTTCGGATCTCTGCTGAGCCGGTACACTGGCCAGGTCGAATCCCGTGAGCGTCGTCTTAAACTTTGCTTCGTCGATGAGACCCGACAGCTGCTCCTTCTGCTGGACCAGAGCCGCCGGCTGCTTGTAGGCCGCCAGGCAGTCCAGTGCCAGTTGCTGAAGCTGCGCATTGGGACCGGCCAGTAGCTCCAGGTAGAACTCGTGCATCTCCGCCTGCCGATGGAGAGCTTTTGGATTCGGCTGGGACACAAAGCAGGCCAGCTTCAGCTGAAGTGTCTGCAGTATGAACTTGGCATGAGAATTGTGGGTTCTCCTCTTCTTTCGCGTTCGGGATTCGTTCTTGGATTCCTCCTCTTCATCGTCATCGTCTTCGGCAGCTAGTTGCAGCAGCTGCTCACCTGTCCCCTCGTTTACGTTCCACGTGTGCTCCGATTTTTCCAGCTGGGCTCGATACTCCTGCTCCACGAACTGAAGAAACAGACGCACCAAGTCGGCATTCTTTACCTCGGCAAGGGAGCCCAGTTTGGGAAGACTTTGCCACAGAAGCTGCCGGTAGTTGAGTGCCTGCTGGAGGCTGACCTGTTGCTCTTCTGCCAGTGGCAGCAGCATGGTTAGCGCTGCGGAATTGTAGCTCCTTCGATAAGGCTCCTGCAGGATGGTCACTTCCCGCTTGTAGTCAATGCAGTCCACAGTCTCCACCAATTTGGCCTTGAACAGGTTCCAAAACTCCTCCGTTGTCATCGTCTTTACGTAGGCAGCCAGGAGCTGCTGGACAGGCGCCCACACAAACTTGAAGTTGTTGTAGAGCAGACCGAGTAGCAGGCTCACCGCGTGCTCCTTGAAATGCGGATGCAGCGAGAACTGCTTGAACTGAGCTGCGGCGGGTTCTAGCTGCTGCAGCTGGAGGAGCAGCTCGCGGTAGTTGTGGACGGTGGGCTCGATGCAGGTGGCGGCATAGAAGTATGAATACGGATTCGGTTTCAGCGAACTGCTTACTACATCCAGGCACTGGGCAGCAATGCGTCGGTATTGCGACTGAGGTTGGCTTAAAAGGCTCGACACGGCGGAAAGTAGATCCTCCGATGCGGAAAGCTCACTTTTCGGGGTCTCTAGGAGGATCAGTTGCATACAGGCCAAGGCCCGGATGTCCTTTCCCAGCTGTGGAATGAGATACTCAATGATTCTGGAGCGCAGATCCTTGGAGAGCTTGAACTTGAGCAGAGCATGTGTTTGAAGTAGCAAAAGCAGCAGTGTGAAATCCTTTTCTCCATCCTCCAAACGCTGCTCAATGACAGATTGCAGTCCTTGGTCCAAGGGCTGCTTGCTGAAGCCCCTTAGGTGAGGAGCCAGCATCAGCAGAAGCAGGTGATCCTCCTCATTTACGTCCAACCTCAGCAGCTGCTGTTCTATGCTCTTGATGGTCTCCTTCTGCTTCAGCGGGAGCGGATAAACCTCCCACTGGGTCAGGGAGTTGCCATCCACCTGCAGTGGCCTCTTGTGCTGGACGACGCGAGCCAGTAGCTCCAAAGTCCTCGTTTCCCTCTGCTCCTCGTAGTAGCCAATGACATGGGGCAGAACCAGAATCTCAAACTGCTGGTAATCCAAAAGCTGCAGAATGGAGGCCTCGTACACGGACTCATTCGTCCGGCTTACGCTTAGCAGCTTTTGGAGCAATCGACTAGCGTCCAGCTGCGTGAGCTGCGCGTGCTGGGCCTTGAGCAGATTCGTGACTAAGGTGGTCAGTGGATGTAGTGGCTCTACTCCCCGGTCCAGCAGCTTCAGCAACGTTGTCACCACCAGGGGCAGCTCTGAGACGTAGCGTCCATCCTTATGGGTGACGAGGGGCAGCATCAAATCGATCAGTCGCGTCACATCCACACTCTCACCACTGCCAACGGCTGAGCAAAGGCCTTTCCAGAGGACGTTGCTCTGGTCCGAGCGCAAAAAGTTTAGCAGCAGGCCCATTGAATGCTCCACAATGTCTCCCAACAGCTCAGTCTGGGCCTTGGTGTGTGTTGAGGTGCTGTTGACGAGAACCTCCAGGACGTGGGCAAAGATCTCGGCCGCCGAGTTGTGCATCTGTCCGTTGACACCACGCAGGATCTCGTAGATAAGCCGCCCACAACCATGGACACTCTCAACCTGCTCCCGCAGCACGGTCTGCAGAACGTAGGCCAGGAAGCGGGGGAAATCACGAACGTCGCGAGCTATGTAGGCAAAGCATTCCACGGCAAAGTTGGTCACGTGCTCGGCATAGTGCTGCTCGTCTAAGAGCGGCAGGATGGCGTTGAAGACCACGCCAATGTTTCGCTTCAGATACGGCTTGAGGGTCTTGAAGAGGTGCGCCAGGCAGATCAGTGTCCACTCCAGCTGCTCGGCATCTTGGGTGTTCAGCAGGCAGATCAGGCGGTCTAGCACGCGCTGGAAGTACGGGTAGAATTCCTCGCGCAGATCGCGGGCGAGCACATAGAGCAGCTCCAGCAGCGGCTGCTGTGACAGATTTGTGGCCGTGGCCAGGCGCTCCAGCAGAAGGTCCACCACAAACTCTTTCTGGTGCAGCAGCTGCGGCAGGGTGACAATCTTCCGGCATCGCTTGCTGAAGTAGTTGTACTCCTCGGTCAAGTTGAGCACGTTCCATTTCTGGATTGTCTGCTGGAAGTAGGTGGCGTTCTCCTCCTCGTCGAGTTCCTCGTTGCGGTGGCCAATGTGGTAGAGGGCCAAGTGCCGCAGGTCGATCTCATTTACACGGTCTCCAAATGATTTGAACTGCGTGCGAGAAACATAAATAGCGTAAAGCAGGGTGCTCCCGGCAACGTAAGACTTATGGAGACACTCACCCGAAATGTGTTCGTATTTTTCGTCTTTTCCGCTAAAGACGCCATTTCGCTTTTTGCTGTAC
>JAEIIM010068927.1:0-11911 GCA_018874515.1 Drosophila greeni | reverse complement strand
GGCTGAGTGTTAATTAATTTTGTGCTTCAAACGATGTCAGTTGCATTTGCAATGGACTGCGAAGTGACCTCCGCCGAACCCTTTGCGCCGAGGATCGCTGCCATCGCCATTTAATTAGTTCTCAACTTTCAATTAAGTGTTGCTCTTGCACTAATTAAATTGCCATTTTCTGTTACTCCCCTGCTCCGTCCCTTCCCGTCTTGCACGATACATTGGTACGATATTAATTAGAAGTGGCCCCGATTCACCTGAGTCAACCCCGATCGGGGGGAGCCGCCAAATCAAATCAGAAACTGTCGCTGAAAGCGTGGCTAAGAAAAATAACTCAAGGCGCATAAATAATTGAATTCATTAGGCAAATGACAAATCCCGACACGAAGAACTCCTTGAGATGGGCATAAATAGAAGCCGGGAGCGAGGGCGGAGGAGTAGAATGCCCTTCCTCTGGTCCCCCCACTGACCCAAATCCAGAGCCCAGAAAGGCGAGCAAGACGCCTGTCAGAGCTGTTAAAAACGTAAACACAAATAAAATACATTGTTTACCCTACACACTCACCCGGACACACATGAGCCACGCATCCTTGGCCACTGTCCACGTATACCTAGTATTACCTGCGTCACGCCCTTCTCGAGTTCGCCGTCCGCTTTTACGGCTCCTCATTAGTGACGAAAATCGAACAACCGAGCTAAAAACTAACAACGAAAACAACGCTCGCACACAGGACTCCATCAAAGGCTATCCAGGCTGTGGACGATGTCGCAGGAGGAGGCGCTGACAAAAATACGAAAAATAACAATGGCAGCGACAAGGAAGCAAACAATACGACAAAAATAAAATAATGCTGACGGGGATGGGGAGCAGCAGATACTCATACAGATACAAGGGTATATAGGATATAGTATAGCAGGACGAATAGGGAATAAGAAGAGCCATAATAATAATGAAGCACACACACACTCTCGCATATTGTGGCCACATTAAAGGTGTGTGTGCTGTGGTTGGAGCCCCCGCCCTGCTCGTCTGGATTTCGTTAGTTTCAGGTTTACAAAAGCAGGTCCGGGGGGTTGATAGCCCGGCAGAGGTGGTGGCACGGGTATATATTATCGATTCTGTGCCGTAGAGCGAGCGCAGAGCGCGTAATTATTGAGATGACATGTCACAGCAGCCATCTGTCCGAGGTGGATGTGTGCTTCGCCTGATGGATGCTGTCCAATTATCTGGCATAAATATTGCCAGCCAACCTGGGCTTGCCAAACTAAGAATATTTCAGCCAGAAACTACATTTTCCAGTGGCGCCCCAAATTAACCAGAAACAAAACAGGACCGAGGGAGCACAGCCAGACGACTACACGCTTCATTATGCAGCAAATTAGGCCCGAGTCGAGGCCAGGAATGCGGCAGGGAGGAAGGCAGAAAGCCAGGAGCCAGTAGCCCGAGATGATGAAACGAAATTATGCATTATGCATGGAAAATGTGCAATGCCAGCAGGCCAAATCCTGCCAGACCAGGCCCCATTACACGTCAGCCAAGACGCGACGACAAACTTACCCCATGCGCCCTGCTGGCCCCCAACTTTATTATTAAATCCGAAAACTTAAACGCAGGCAGAGGTGAGACGGGAGGGCTGAGCTGAGCTCTCTGGAGTGCACTCGGAGCACAGTGAGTTATTAACACGCTTTGCCACATTTGCTGCCGAGCTAATGTGGCTTGGTTTAGTGGCTGCCCCAGCCACCCTGCCACCCTGCCACCCTGCCACCCTGCCACCCTGCCACCCAGCAGCCCTGTCTCTATTTCGGGCCAGGCTCCTGTGCCTGTCATTATGCTAAACTAAACGGCTGGCAGTGCTAGAATTTGCACCCGCAACCAGGATGCCTCGTGCCTCCTTCTGCCTGCCAGCTGCCACTTGCCACGCCCCTCTCCGCCGCGCCGCACGTGCTTTTGCCAGGTATAACGGTAACATTTCCGTTGCAGCTTCCGCTGCTGCAAGCGCTTTATAATTATTTCGCCTGGCGGGCCTCCAGTTGATGGCATATGCTGCCTGTTGCCTGGGTTGTCAGGACACGTACGTGTTGCACGTTGCAAGTGTGTTTGTGCAGGGGCCGTGTGTGGGGGGTGCGGGTGCGAGTGTGGGAGGAAGACGGCGAGAGTTATAAGCTTCATTAAGCATATGTACAGCACGATGTAAGCTCCCCCTCTTTATGCATGTCCATGCGTCCTTGCTGCGCACGTGTATGTGTTGCAATTAAGCATATTTAGCATAAGGATTTGTCATTTACGCTAAAACTGGGGGCCTCAGTGCGCTAGTTATGGGGGAAAACGGGAAGAGATATATAATTAAATGGGGCCTCGACCCCCAGACAAGAGAGTTAATGAAATCTTTAATCATACGCACTTGAACGTGCCGTCCGACCACAATCCGGACGGCTTTTTAAAGCCACTTCGGCTGACAATTCTATTAAAAGCCATCAGCCCATGGTCGCCTCAAATTGCTCTGACCTTTGAACGCCAGATGCGACGCCCCGCCCCGGCTCGTAACTCTCCGGGGCGAGGGCTGAAAAAATTCTTACACACGCACATTAAGTCACGTTTTCGCACCATTAACCCATAAAGAACGAGAGCTTGGGAAGTCAGAAGGCGACAGCGGCAAGAAGCAGGAGATTTACAAATATTGAACTTTTTTGTTGGCTGCCAGCTCCCCGTCCCCGTCCCCTTCCCGCTGCAGGCTTTCAAGTCGTAAAGCAGTCACAAGCATATTTTATAGATTTTAATATGCGCGCTACATAGCAGACCCCCGAACCGAGCCCCCATACACCCGGGCTTTTAAATTCATGCCGAAAAGAAGGCAAGGGCAAGGCTTCTTCCCGGACGACAGGTTTTTGGTTTCGGTTTTTCATTCGCTTCGGAGTCAGGAGTCCGGAGTCCGCTCACCCTTGTCAGACCTCAGCGTTCCGTTTAGTGACTTTTTTTCCTCCGAATTGCGCCCTCTGACAGTGTGTCAACGTGCCGCGAGCCCGGGAGTGGGAGATTGCCTAAAAAAGCCAGCTTGATAAGGGTTTATCAATGCGACACAGTAACTTAGTGATATACTCGTGTGTGCGTTGAGTTTTTTTAATTTTGAAAATTGAAAAAGTGACTTTTGCTTTTGTGATTTCAAGCTCCGAGCTTTGCCTTCGAGCCTCAGGCAGAGCTCCTCCTGTAAGTGCAGGGAGGCGGGGTCAAAAGTAATCGAGACGGGCTCTGGCAGAGATCCGCCTTCAATTCCGTAGAATTTCGTCAAAGAATTCTCCAGCTGGCTTAAGACTTCCGTTCCTTGCTTAGCAATTTGTTTTAATTTTTGTTGCCGAAATGCCCTTCGCCTCCAGTGCTCAACGATAGCTAACATTTTAATCCACCCATCCACATAGTTGCCAAAAATTGCTGTGACGCCGCCTTCAATAGTTCGGACTTTCGGCAACCACAGCCCCACAAAACATGATGTGGGAGAGGCGCTTTTCATCTTATGAAATCTTTTTCGGCTTTCAAGGATTTACCTGCACATGCTGAAGGAACCTGTGGAGGAGAGATACACCTACGTTGTCGGCCAGCCATGGCCTGTGCTATTTAAAATAAATAACAGCATGGCTCCCGCAAATAAATTGGTTTCGTAACCGCAAAGCCAAATGGAGGAGCAGTCACTTTCTCACATCAATTCCATTCAATCAGACATCAAGCATATACAATTTTCACTGGCAACACAGGAATTATACAATCAATGGCTTGCCAGCTCACAGAATGCTCCTCCATTCGTCGGATCGGTTGGTCGGTGGTCCCACCCCAGGCCCCGTCCCCACCGGGAGTCCTCCTATCTGGCCAGAAAGGAAATAAAATGCGGCAGGCACGTTGCAACACTATTACTTATTTCGCCTGCCTCACAGACAGGCAAGCGCAGACGACAAGGACGACGTCTGACTGAAATGAACTTCGTTTGTTTGTGATTGCGCGGCTATGCGCAGGTGGAGCAGGTTGAGCCCGGATCCGGGACCTGGGGCTCCGGGGAGCTGAGCGCGGCGGTTGGGAGTCTAAAAATGCAATAATCTTTCAGCGCCGTCGTCGTCAGCGTTTAAACGTGACTTTTAAGCATGATGTTGTAATATTTTAACTCAACTAAGAAAGGAGCGAGCGCGGGGCTGGGACAGGATATATATAGAAGGGGGGCCTCCTTTGTGTACGGCTGCGAAATTGTTACAAATGCCCCCAGCGTGCATTTTATGGCCAGTGCGATAAATAAAATGTTGCAACAAACAGGGCGCACATACCCACACTCGCTGGGGCAAAAATATGTGCAAATAATATGGGAGAGCGATCCCGGGCCAAGGTACGGAGCCGGCTTGCTCCTAGCTATAGCAGCAGCTATGGCTGGCTGGCAGGCAGTCAGACAAACAATAACATAAATTTCGTTAGGTATTTTATTTTTTGCCCGGGGCACGGGGATATTTGCGCTTGTGCCAAGTAATTGTGCAATATGTTTTAGGGGCTGGCAGAGCTGTGCAGGACCTGTCCTTGACCAGGACTCGGAGTTGCTTACTGGCCGCTAAGTAGTTAAAGTCAACTGCCAAAGAGACGAGCTTCCTCACCTTTAAGATGGCCAGCAGAGACCTGCCTCTGTGCGCCTGAAAGTGCGTTAAACTACTAAATGCTTTACCTACTTTGTTGCCCATTACAATTACCGAGGGCTCTTCCTCTCTGACCACTTCGGCCTGGTCTTCCGTCTATGTGTAATTGTAATTGCAGGAGCTCTTACCGCCCCGAAGGCTTCCCCAGCCAAGCTCGTCTATCTGTCTTGGGCAAAGGCTTAGACAAGTTTGCTGCTAAGCCAACATAAGTCCCGAAAGCATTTCATATACCGAACGGAAAAGGCAACAAACTGCGAGACTCGTGCTTGTGAATTTGTCCGAGTGTCCGTGAGTGCACCTAGCGAAATATATCCGTACAGTCCGATAAATTGTTTAACAAGCAAGATCTTGGTAGCTATATATTCTCTATTTTCTTCTTAAGCCATGGCCGCTAAGGCCCACTGCTATCTCAGCCGTAAGTCACTGTACTTTCAACGAAAACCCTTCCGTTTTCTTAGGATTTTCTTACAGTGTTCCTGTTCGCCTCTGTTGTTTTCGTTGTGGTGCTTGTCTTAGTTAAATTCCGAAAGGCGTAACGGGTAACGAGCGGGAGCCGGGCTGCATTGAGTGCGGCTTAAGTGTTCATCGACTCAACCGCAGCACAAGCCTTGCCTCGTCCTCCGTGCCCGGAGCCTTGTTCCTTTCCACTTTCGGCCCCCTGCTTCGCCCGCCCGGCTGTCAATAGTCAGAGTCTGCTGCAAGTTCAATTAATTGCGCGCAGCGAACAAACAAACAAACGACAGCAACAACAGCACCAAGGAGAAGCAACCACAAAAATTAAATTAAAGTAGAGCGCACAGAGCCCGCCTGCCCCTCCCTGCTCGTGTAAATGAGTGATGTGCATGAAGAGCGCTAAAACACTTTTGTTTGCCAGTGTCCGTGTGTATCCATGGGTGCTGTGTGTGTGTTTGGGGCTAGATGAAGACGTATGGTTATTGTGATGACTCTTGGAAAATTGATAAATATTGCAAGGCGTACCAACACACACACACATGCCCACCAAGAAAGTGGGAGAAATATAATTTAATTAAAATGTTTTATGTAAGACATGTTTATTGAACCATTTTCTCGCAAAACTTCCCAAAGCAATTTGATTGACGGACTTGACTCCGTGGTTGCTGTTGTTGTTCATCTCCTCGCCCGGTTATTGTTGCCATTACTGCCGTTTGTTGATTTTATTTGTTGATTTGTGGCATCAGCTGCTGTCAAGGTGTTGAAGAGTGCGCAGCTCGCCCGGAGTTTTGCATTGATTTTCCTGCAGGATCCGTGTGGCTTCCAAGGAGCTAAGTCTGGCAATTTATTTTCCAATATGAGGGTTAGAGTGGGGAAAACGGATGATGGAACGCTTTGTTTTTCAGACCTGGCATTAGACTCCTTACTGTCTTTAGGCTGCTTTCCGGTTACTGTAATGCTAACAAATAAAATACCTATTTATATCATTGTTATTTATATATTAGACATGTAATCGTATTTATTTCCGTATATAGGCTAATGCCGTGTGTTGTTGTCGTGTACAATATATAATATTTCTTAATTCAAATCTGCATATCAATACAATTAGTTATCATTACACACCAAAACTAGAACAATTTAAAACAGATCAGTCCATGACAATATCTTTAAACTACATTTTGGCAAATCTCTGGAATCAATTTATATTTTATGTCTTTCTACGTTCCGTATTTTTCTCTCAAATAAAGTTTTATACCTCTATGTTGTTGTTCTTGATGTTGTGCGTACAGTTTATCACTGAAAATAATGGACACAGTTCGGTAAAGACCTAATCGACTATGCTAAGTGTTGTGACTTATTGTAATTTACCTTTGTATCTCTTCAAGAGACTTTCAGCGTAAACATTTAATGTGCCTTTTTACGTGTTGCTCATTTCTGTAGTGAAAAACTATTTAACAATCGGAATATCGTTTCCAACGTCAATATTTTACAACATCAGCTATACCCGAAAACAATTACAACAACAGAGAACATAAAATTTTATTTATTCTTACTTTCTCTTTCTTTCTTCTGCTCTTCTCTTTTTTTGCAATAACTTTGTAAACCAAAAAATGACAAACCCAACCAAAACCACAATATTTAGCCATCGGCCTGAGAAGCAGCCAATCGACGGCGTTCAACTAATGACCGGAGTCCGCCATGGAAGCTTGGAGACTCCATCCGACCCAAACTAACCAATAACTCGGCGGTTACGTTGATCACGGAGGAGCGCGCCCCATATCCCCGTAGTTCTATAATCGATGATTATTCAATTTAACAGTTGTATCAGTTCGTGATAATAAACCGTGATAGTTGTATGCAGACGTGCCTCGACGTGCCGTGACCTAAACTTTAATAAAGTGCTGACCTATGTACTCCAAAAAACATTCCGAACTCTACTGAAAAGCTTGGTTAACTTAGTTTCTTGAGAGAGAAAAACAAAAAGTAAGCATTCATGTCCTTATGAGTGTTCCGTATTTCACTTCTAGTGTATCTCTTAGTTTGATATAATCCTGGCGTAACAATCGAGGAAGCCGTGGCCAAAACTTCCTAGGGGACTGAAAATGGAGAGTTGCAATAAAAAGACCGACCATATAATTAGGCAAGCGTATGCAGGACGACCGCCGTCTAGCGAACATAAACTTTAAATTCCTTTTTATCGTGAGCTGGGCATTATTTTATATACACGGGCAGGGGTTCATATTTCTGTGTATATCTGAAATAAAAAACAAATCTGCGCACACATAAACGACAGCCACAAAGGGGACACTCTTCGG
Source organism: Drosophila greeni (assembly GCA_018874515.1). NCBI lineage: Eukaryota > Metazoa > Arthropoda > Insecta > Diptera > Drosophilidae > Drosophila > Drosophila greeni. The sequence continues at coordinate 4,490 of JAEIIM010068927.1, read as the reverse complement.
TTGACATTTTCCTCCGCTTCCCCCGGGGCCTGGCATCTCGCTTTTCCGCTCCTTCCTCAAGCATTTCACGTGGATTGCGGACACTTTTATGCGTTTGAAATGAAAATGCCATGTGCCATTAACATTATCCCTGACGCGTCACTACTTAAAATAAAAATTTCTATATTTTTTATACATTTATATACATATAAAAGAAGGAACGACAGCACCTTTTGGTCGTCGCTCGCCTTTTATGGCCAATTTCTGGTTACCCACAGTGTGCAGCCAATTTCATGTCAAGCTGCAGCCGCAGCGGCAGCGGCAGCCACAGCAGCACCAGCGCAAAATGATAATCCCGGGGTCATAAAAAAATTTTTACTTTATATTGACTTTTAGTGTGATAGTCAAGCCAGCAGAAAACGGAGACAAGGTGCACATGAAATGTTAATGGCTTGTCAAGATTGCTTTTTCGGGTAGAGGGAGCTAGCGCTGCTTCAGGTGAAGGAACTCGAATTTATCACCGACTGCAACAAGAAAATGCAAATGCTTTTCTCCTAAAGATAACACTGGGATGGCAGGGGCTTGCCATGAGACCAATGTTAAAGTGACCGATTGTATTCTCTAACTTCTCCAAGATACATTATGCCTTTTGAGGCCTTATTGTGGGGCGAACGGATCTAAATGGAATTCCAGCCCTCACCACTTTTCCACAATTTACATTAGCCTTTTCTTTTGCTATTCAGAAAGTCCGACAAAAGTTTATTCCTTTCAATATTAATTAACACTTCAATACCACAGCGGCGAGGACAAAGTTTCTGCCTTCTTCCTGATGCCTGCCTCCTTCGGTCTGGCAGTGACTTTTGGCCCCAGCCAAACAGAAAGTTCTGTGCCTAAAAATGTGACTATGGAAATGTCTGCCACTGGTACTGGCACTGGAACTGGCACTGGCACTGGTACTCGTGCTGCAGCCCCTCACAAATTCATGCTGACGCTAATTAACAATTAGGCGCATTTTAGCGATACTCTGCCATAGTCTCCGAAACGGAGCTCCAGCAGGCTGTCAGCGGCTTAAGTGGCAACTTTTGAACTACTTACAAGGCTAATAACTAATTTACTTCTAACTTTGGCTTAGGGCTCGGTTTGCTCTCGCCACAATTCGTTCACTTTGCACAGTTTGTCCCCAGCCTATAGTCGAGTTTTACGCTTATTACTAAAGAATTTCAAACTGACAAATAAACTCGGGGCTCGCAGTCGGAAGGAGGCCCAAAGGATTGCCCGCCACAATGGCAACAAAGGCGAAAAGAGCACAAAGCCGGCTTTGCAGTTTCCAGGACGTTTCAGGGGGAACTCGGCGCTGAGTTATATCTAGTCATATATAAACGTCAAGACGGGGAGACTTTTGACAATTGCCACACAATTGTCGGGCGACGACACCAACTGCTTGGCGGCGACGCCGCTGAGGGACTCATAAAGGGAGCATTTAGCTTATTTGCTGAATAAATACTGACACCTCCGTCGGCTGTGCGGGATGACTTTCAGACCGCCAGCCAGTCTGGCTTCTGTCTGTGTCTGCGTCTGTGCCTGGGCCTAAGTCTGGCCGGAGTTGTGGGCCATAAAAATGGGATGCTGCGCCTGCAGGCACGCTTGGCCGCAAACAATTGCCGGCAATATTGATGGGGCAGCATATCATTTGCAGCATCTGATCCCAGTGATTGGATCCGGCATATGGGGGTTATCGTGCGGCTGAATTGACTACGGAAAGTCATTTACATTTTAATCAATGGGATTGAGGGGGCGGGGCGCTCCGTTCGTCAGTTGCCTCCCCTTCTTTTTGCTGAGACGACTCCGGAATATTTTTGCATTAGCCTCGTTACATGTCAAATGAGTGTCACTAATTACATATTAATTAGTTTCCTTTTACCAGTCCCATTCTGGGGCGAGGGCATCATCAATCAAAGGCGCAGCGACTAGAGCGGACGGGTTCACTAATAAAATAAATAGAAAAATACTAATGAAACTGCTTGGGCCCTGGGCTCTGAGTGCTGCCCTCTTTAATCAGAGTACATACATATTTATGATTAAATTTTCATTAGACGAAGTAAACAAAATCGAGAATATTCACCAGAAGTCGAATCCAGGGGCGGCCGTAAGTATGCGATTTGGAGCTCACTTACCCATTTCCTGCCTAAGTAATTACAATTTCAATAATTTATGGCAGAATAAACGTAGCCAAACGCCAGGGCCAGGCGAGATACAGATACATAAATACAGAATCACAATAAAGGGTGTAGGGGCGGACAGACCTCGGCTTCAATCAGTTTTTGCCAAGCAAATATTATTTGAAGCCACCGTTCGCCTCCCAGAGTTTTGTAATTATGCCGAAAGCTTGAAAATCCCCACAAAATAATTAATAGCTTAAACATATTTGTATAGCATTTTGAGCTTTCTGCAGTAATCGGATTAAAACATTTTCAGATATGAATTGGTCGCATTATGGCAGGATCTTCATTTGTCGTTCAGATCTCTCCCTGGCTCCCAGAAAGCTGGCTAAGCTGTGAAAATTAATGGAGTATTTATTTGTTTGCTAAATGATTTATTAGCTTCAGTAAGATGGCGAAGGGTTCTGCAGATTGAACCTAATCCCCGAGCAATGACAGCTTTTGAGCGGAGAAATTTTACCTGATTCAAATACGATCTCGCCATGCATTGCCTCTTGCTCTCGCCTCTCCCTGGCTTAGTCAAATTGGCGCCACATCGCCAGGAACAAATCCTCAGACGCTCATTAGCAGCCATTAAACGTCAATTTACATGTCAATTGGCAACAGGGCCCGGCTAGCCAGTCAAAGGAAGCCAGCCAGTACGGTTAAAAGGAAAATGAATAACAGAACGGGAAGAACGAGGCACTGGGACATGAGCTTTGAGCTTTGACTCTCGCCATGTCAGCGACTTTGTGTTTAGTTTTTTATCCACTGGCTCCGATGTCTCCACATTTTTTGTATTATTCATAGACGCGACTAGCTTTTTCACCTTCAGCCAGGACCCAGGACTTAAAATACAATTACTCGGCCCTGGAGGGGCAGGGCGGAGTGTTCGAGGAGAGGTGCAGCTCGATGCTGGAGCGACAGGAGCGGCTGTGACTCAAGGGGAGATAAGCAAAAACATAACGTGCAGCAATTAGTGGCCTGTCCTCGTTGTCTCCTGGCGCAGCACATGCACAAAACTTGCCATGTGGTTAACTAATTTAATTTGGCTTTCTTTTTCCCGCCCACCCCACTCCATCCCGTCCCTCTTTGGCTACGGCATCAAAGACAACGACACGTTAATGACTTCTTTTGCCGTGGCAACGGAGGACAGCCGGGAGGAGGCACGGAACGTGGAGCAGGCATAAAAATAAAATCTAAAAACTGCCACACATGGCTAGCAAGGGAATCAAGAGCAGGACAAAGACAAGGACGACAACCAGATGGGGGAGACGGCAGGGAGGACCCCGGCCCGGACCAGGAGCCACTTAACTTGTCTATATGAGCCTAATGGCCTTTAATATTATTTTCACTGCTCTTTCCTTTAGCTGAGGACCGAAAAAAAGTACAAAAAACGAAAGTAAAAGCAAAAGGAGAGCAGCCAAAAGGGAATCACTGAAAGCCCTGTGTGCATTTTATCCTTGCCAGTCGGTGTCGTTGTGCCCCAGGTAATTGTAGAAAATTGCTGCAACGCCAGGCTAAACATTGTGCAAATCCTTTTGTCCTGACCCTAGCCTGTCTACTTTGTTCCCAGCCCGAATCCCACTTCTTCTTATCCCCGTGCACTCCGCTCCCTGTTTTCCTTTACCCTTTTTTTTCTGTTTTTGGCCGCAACTGTTAACAGCCAGTTGAACTATGCCATTTCATATGTACAACAGCAGGCGCCGCAAAGTATGCTGCACTATTTTTACCTTGTCCTGACTCGACCCTGCTCCTCCTGCCCCTCAGGTCCAACGTGCTTTACATTTTTATTAAGCCAACCCTTCCACAGCATCCACCTCCGCTTCCCAAGCCCTTTCGCCCTTCCAACCTTCCACTCCCCCACTCCTCCACCCTGCTGCCCCTGAGCCCTTCTTGTTGTTGTTTAGCATGCCGGGGGCGTTGCTTGGCTTATTGCACGTGCTTGGGACGGAGGGGTGCTCGAGGGAGTGGGGGTAGGTGGGTATGGGAACGGAGCCCAAATGCCATTAGGCTTAACCCGGACACAAGACAATTGCCTGCAGGCCATGTGCATGGGTCCAACGTGTCGTATTAGTTATTTTCTCCTTCGATTGCTTTGCCACTTTAACGCGACAGCATCTGGGCGGTTTGGCCGCCTGCTATGGGTCTGTGGCAAGTGTTTGGCCAATTATGTGACGCTCCATTTTCGATATGATACGAGTGCCGGAGTGCCAGACAGTGTGCCTGGAGAGGGGGCGGCTTAAATGCTTTTTGAAACCGAAAAATGGAAGACACTCGCTAGAAGCCGAACCTTGAGTGGCTCTCATTCTC
>JAEIIM010068901.1:2530-16147 GCA_018874515.1 Drosophila greeni | reverse complement strand
ATAATTTAAACTTCAAGGCTATAAAAAGAAATTGACAGAAGTTGTAATATCACTTTGATTTGTACAAAAATGAATTTTCTTTTAAGGAGTGATTTTTATTCTTTATTTGTGTGATATGTAAGCTCATTTTATTTGGTGTTTATATAATAATTGTATTGCATTTAATATATTTATTTTATACCATGCCTAATGCAAGTGCTTTTAGTAGGACCCTAAAACAGGGTGTAATATCTTTTAATTAATTTTTCATAGTCAAATTTAATTTTTTAAAGTTCCCTTACTTTAAAAAATTAATCCAGGTAGGGATAGACGGGTGGCTCCACATCCCCCTGGTTCACTGGCCGTACCTGCAGCGTCTGCCACAGACTCCGCTTCTGGGTCTCCGATTTTCCAGGCTTCTTCTTGCGGCGCATCTCCAGGTCACTGTAAGCAGGCGGCGGCGCTGGATTCCTGGCGAGATTTCCCCGCTGGCGACGCAGCATTTTACGGGCGGGAACTCGGACCGGTGTCAGCCAGAGCAGCTGCTCCAAGCGGCGATGATGCCGCTGCCGGAGAGTCCGTGAGGCACAATACGGCCGGACAGTGATATAGTAAAATATTTCGATCACGGAGAAGATGCTGAAGCCCATGAAGAGGCCCAGCAGGCCACCGGTATTAGCTGGAGTGAGTGGAAGAAATTACAAGTTACAAATATTAAATTTGAAAAATAAATAAATAAAATAATACAACTTAATCTCACACAGAAACTCGGTGAAGCCAAACATCTCGGACTTGGTGGTGCTGCGGAATATGTTGCTCATGTAGTAGAAATGCAGGATGGACATCTCGCTGGCGTTGCTGTACGGTCCGTGAAAGAGATAGTCCGGCAGATTCTCCCCCGCCTGGAAGCGCAAATCCGAGACAATGGAGGCCGTGGAGAGGGTGGCCCGGTAGGTGAGCTCGAAGCAGCCGGGCCAGCAGCTCTCGCAGGACAGGTTCGTCAGCGAGGACTCGATCTCCGTCTGGACACGATCCGTGCAGGAGTTGTCGTTCGGGCCGCACACCCTGGCCATCGGGTCGATCCGCGGCAGGTAGTACAGCACGCAGCTGCACTCGCGGAGCAGCAGCTTCGCCTCGCACTCCAGCTCGCAGTTCTTGCGCGAGTACGTCCGGTAGTAGGCCAGGTCGTTCTCGTCCGAGAACAGGCAGCGCCGCACCGACTTCTTGATGGACCTGATCGTGGGCAGGGCATCCTCGTAGACCGGCTCGATGGGTATGCGCGCCTCCCGGCCGGCGGTCACCACGAAGCCGTAGTTGCTGACCTTCGGCAGCTCCGCCGGGTTGTGCACCAGCACCTTGAAGCCCACGCTCATGGACTTGGCGCAGTAGTACTCCGCAATGGAGGCGTTCAGGACGACGGTGAGTCCCATCCGGATGCCAGTGCCGCCGGAAGTTCGCGGGTAATAGAACTCCGGCAACTTCCGGGCATAACCCTTCTCCGGGGTCCAATCGATGGGCTCGTATCGCATATTCGGCTGAGCCGGCTCCCAGCGCACATCGTCGCTATAGTTCCGTATCAGATAGGAGGGATCCAAGGCATTGAAGTTGCAGCAGAGACCATCGTCCGTCAGAATGGAGTTGAAGAGCAGGGAACACTCCTCTTCCCGCGACCCAAAACTGCAGTAGAGGAGCATCTTCTCGCACGGCTGGGCCACCTCCACGAGGATCGCCTTGAAGTACTTCCAGGTGCCAATGTACGAGATGGTGGTGTCCCCACCCTGGTCGCAGAGGCCCATCAGGAGCGAGAAGTTGGTGCTGGTGCGGGAGATGCGATCCACCTTGCTGAGCAGCGCCTGGTTCAGGTTGCAGATCGTGATCGCCGGAAAGGGCATGTTGCTGGTGAGCTTCTGCTTGGCGCTCGTCGAAATAATAATTGGAGAGGCACTCCACTTCACGTACACATTGGAGATGAAGAACCCAGACAGGATGACAACCAGGACGAAGGCAATGCCGAAAAAGACTCTGAAACGAAAGAAATAAAATCAAAAATTAAGAAGGAATTAGTTAAAGTAACCAATTGTGTAAGTTATTGATTCTTATCTAAAAGAAGAAATATCTAACTTGACTTAGTTTCCTTTGCTCACCTCTCTGGAATCGTGATGCTCTCCTCGGCTATGTACTTCAAGCCATGGAGCGTGCTGTTCTTCAGGTAATAGATCACGTTCCTCTTAATGCCCGCACAGCTACAGATGGAGCTTTCTTCCTCCTCCGAGCCGGAGTCCTTCTTCTTGTCCATGGAGGTGCCACTCTGGCGCAACCGGCTGTCCGTCAACGTCCGCATGATGCACTGAATCCGGACAGCTGGGGCCCAACGCCATTTATAGGTCAGTGCGTCAATTGCATTTGGGCATTAGCTCTAATCATATTGACCCAGGGAAAACAAGGTAGGTCGTCCATTTGCGGTGATAACTGCCAAATTGATTTTAGCCTGGATGGGGGAGCCAGAAGGGCAGCCAGAAGAGTGCTTTGGAGTGTTGACTGCAATCCGCAAATGTCGCAAATCAACGCAATCCAAAGGCAGGGCAATAAAATACAAAGCAGGAGCATAAACAAAGCTTACACCTGAAAGCAAACAAGGTTACATGCAGGAGAAGCCTGGCTCTATATTGAAATGGAAATTGAAAAAAACTGTGATTCAGGTTTGCAAAATTCATGTTTAATGGTCACTTTTCGTGAGCCAAGTGAGTGCTTCAGGGATAATCTCATTCAACTAAAGGCATTCAATAGTTACTCTAAATTCATTCAAGTTCTGTCATTCAGGCGCACTCCTTATGCTCATACTTATTCACTTAAGTATAAACTATCAATTAATAAAAATTTCTATTAGTAATAATAGGTAGGTACAAAAATACTTCATACTTGTGATCTGAAGAGATCAATTATCCATTGTATATACACATTATAAACTTATTTTCAATTAAAATAATAGATCCCATTATCATTCAAAGTTAAAAACCCTCTAATTCGGATTAAACTGAAAGAAATCCACATTGAGATCCAGTATGGCCTCTGTGTTGGGCGTTTCCTTCATGGTTAACGCCTCCACAGCATTGTCGCTGGCATGGTCATAGCCATGGTTCACGGTTGGCGGAGCAGCGGCCACGGGCGGCTGCATGAGATCGCTGACATTCCGCAGGAGGCTCTCCTCCGACGGCGGCAGGAGCTTGCCGCCCGCCGACAGATTCAATCGTTGGGCAGCCTCATCGGTCAGTGTGTCGTCCAGCGACATGCTCAGACCGGCATAATCCACCAGGTTACGAGCTCGGCCACTGCCAGCTACCAGAGCGGTTCCCTCTGGCTCCGGTGTGGGTGCCTGCGGCGACTCCATGGCCGACATATCCAAGGCATACTGACCCTCGGGAATGCCCAAGACCCGTGCTATTCTGGCATTCACAAAGTGCAGGCCCGACGTGTTCCGGATGAGGCGCTGGCTGCGCAACTGCAGCTGCTCGACAAAGTCGTTCAGTTCGCTCAGAAAGAGATCGGCACGCTGCTCCTCGCTGAGATCCGAATGCCCCTGAAGCTGGGCGGTCAGGAGGCCAAAGAGCGAGGGCGTGGAGGAGGGAGGTGGTGGCGGTTGGTCAACGGGACGCTGGAGCATGTGCTCTGGGAACTTGACAAAGTGGCGCTGCATGCGTCGACCCAGAAAAATCTTACCGCAGCCCGGGCAGATGGCATTCTTGGGTACGGCTCGTGGAGTGGGTGTAGGGGCTGGCTCCTGACTTGCATTACTCTTGGGTGCAGGCATTGGTGCCCGGTAGTCCTTGTCCCTAAGATCCGCCACTAGCATCTCCAGCAGTTGGGCGGAAGTAGGCTCCACAGCCTGCCCGTTGGTCACTGGAGCGGGCTGTGGCATGGACCCCCTAACCTGCCGACCTGACCGAGTGCGGTGTATGTCGGGAGCCGGCTTGTCCTCTACTGGTGGCACCGGTTTTTTCGCCAGCGGAGCTGTAGAAGCCGCTGAGGCTACCCTTTTTAAAGGTCTCCCTACCTTGGCAGGCGGGTTCGGCTGCCGCTTGGCCGTCGCTGGTCGCATTCCCATGCCCACGGGATCCAGGCACCGGTAGATAGTCATCTGCTGCGTCACTGCGTCCGTTCGGATGACCTCGTTGCGTTTCCTGCAATCGATGAAGAAGTTAAATACGTTTTTCCAACGACCTCACAGTAATTTTACCGATCTATGACAATATGATCATCCTTGGACAGTCTGTACAGGCTGCAGGCCAGCTGGGACAGCGAATCCTGCTGCGCACTGTCGTTGCCACCATTTTCAAGGATCTCCTGCTGTCCATTCTGCAATTTCCCTGGCTCTGCCGGCAGCTTCTTTAGGTCAGAACCGGCTAGGAGCAGGGGATTCGCCAAGTGTTGCTCATCTTGAAGAGCAACGAACACGTCCATCTAGGTAATAGGTTGTTTCCATTGGGGCAACCAGCCCTATTCATTTGCCAGTCACGTTTCTGGTCCGAATAAAGGCCGAAATGAACAAAAAAGTGCAGTTCGTACGGTTTGTGCGCGTGCAGTGTGGCCTTATCTTTGTAATAGTACTTTTTTTAGAGATGACATAAGCAGAGCAGACTCTCTGTTGCCATCACTATGCAGTGGTCAAAAAGGAGTAGTAATAGTAGTAGCATTTTTGACTCCACTGTTTTGGGTAAATTCTGTGTTGTTTGTATAGAAAAAGTGTAGGTGATATAATGTAAATTTAACCAAATTAATTCCAATCGTATTGAACTAAAGTTTACTAATAAATTTTTATATTTTAGCTTTTTTACTTTTGCAGTTTTTCTGTTTACATATTTCGTACATGAATTTATCGAATTGTTACGCATATCGATATTCGGTATTTTTTTATTCCCAGTGTTGTACTGTATATTAAAGGTGTCGCATGTGGATAATGAGAAATATATGTTGTTCCCAAGTCTTTTTTAATGTATTTGTCATGAGCAATAATTCAAATAAATTGATTTTGAACTTAGATTTCCTTTGGAGAAATTTCAACTTCTTGAGATTTTTTAGAGGGAAAGCGAAATTTGCATCTGGTAACACTACGCTCTACTTTGATGCGGCGAGCAGCCCAATAAAAAAAAATGTAAATTGTTCAGCCCCAGCAAGTGAAATTGAAAAGAAAAGCAATATATACGTGTGATTCGCACCAGAACTGTCCTGGCATTGTGCTGCTGGTTCTCCGGGCTATGCCGCCTTTGCCGCCCAGCCCTCTCGACCTTGCGCGAAGCCCCGCGATGGCCTCCCTACATTCCAGTTGGCGTTTTGGCAAGCGAAGCAAATTTCAATTACGCATCAAAGGTAATGTAACGAATATAAATTAACATTGAACATAGCGTCGACAGCCGCATGCACTGTGAGTGCTGTTCGCTGTAAACACATAATTTCTGCCTTTGCCCAGCAGCTGTTGGTACTGTTGTTCCCATTTCTCTCTCTATTCTCGGTTTGTTGTTGTTGGTGGGGGGGCGGGGAGGGACTTACATATTCAATAACTGCAGCATTTATCGTAAATATGTATGTACATACATACATTGCATTTGTTGACATTGATGTTAAATGCAGCAGCAGCAGCAGAAGCAGCCACTGTTAAGTCGTATGCGCATAACGGTGCCCATGTCTATGTGTGAAGAGCATAACAGCTTTTCACCTGAAAGTTGATACGGTGTATATTTACTTTTTAACATATGTAGATATGTACCTATGTACCTATGTATGTGTATTTATTTTGGTTGTGTTTTTGTTATTCCTGCAGCTGTTGTTTTTGCCATTTGACCAAATTCTTTTGCTTCATATTGACCGACTATTTATAGACGATCGCCAGCACCAAACTACAACACAACAACAAGCTGGCAGCATAGAGAGCAGCAGCAAAACGATGACACAGCACAAACAAAAACAACACCGCCAACAGACAACACATGATGCAACTTATAAGGTGGCCTCAGCTCTGCAGATCTCTGCTTTCGCCATACCATCCTAAAGAGAGAGCAATTCTCGTGATGAGACCATCTTATACATATTTACATACATACCTACATAGTTGTGACGATTCATGATGTAACTTTCCAAGGTTCTCTCATCAGCTGTGCTGAAAAGACAGGGAATATTGTTAGAATCAGGTTAAAAGTGATACCAATTGATCGACTTACCGATTACAGTCCCCAAGACAAGAGCGTTTCCTGCTCTGAGACCACCTTGTAGTTCAGTCCAATGCTTTCTGCTTCATAAATCCTTGTAAACCCACTCAGTTCATTGGTTTAAAATCCCTTCTAAGTGAACTCAAAAGTAACTCTCGCTTTCCATTTCTTTATTACAGTTTCTCAGGATCCAGAGGACTGTTACCGCCAGGATCCAACGCGATCAGCCGCTGAGAATGCCTTCGACATATACTCGATGCTCTGCTTGGAGGAGACGCGGGATACCAAGCGCCTCTTCCTGCTCAACGCCCTGGCCTCGCTCTGCCTGGGGGCTCGGAAGGGGTCACATCATAGCAACATACGCTTCAGCACTGAGGAACTGCTTTACTGGTGGGTTTTACTACTTTTCTGATTATAACTTTAATTATTCTCACCCGCTTCTTTGTCGTTTTGCAGTCTCAGTGCCTCACTGGTGCACACCTTCACCCAGGTTCGCGCTGCGGCTCTGAGGACCATCCGCTACGCCATCAACACGTCCAATGACATCAAGGTGTTCAATGCCCTGCAGCTGCAGCATTTGGTCTGTCGCTCCATTGATCTAATGCTTAAGAACGATGACGAGCGGGTCCAGGCGCTGAAGCTGGTGCGCAAGATGCTAGCCATTTCCCCGGAAGATATCAGTCCGGTGGTGGTGCGCTGCCTCGTCTCGCTGGCCGACAGTGGCATCGACGAGAACGACAATCTGCTGCGCGCCTGCCTGGCCACGCTCGCGGAATTCGCCGTGCTCAATCCGGCGCTCCTGATCGTATGCGGCGGTGTTACATCCATCACGCGCAACGTCCTCGAATGCCACAATCCCCGGATTGCCGAGAGCCTGTGCGGTGTGCTGCTCTACCTGCTCGAGTGGCCGCAGACGCGAAACATTTGCGGAGTGCGGCTCGATTGTCTGGCTGCTCCGTACTGCGACTTCACCTACAGGCTTGGTATAATGGATAAAAACAAGTGAGTTTCTAAGGAACAACATTGAAAACAAAGCTTACCTATGGTTCTGCCTTGCAGAGATGCGCGTGAACTTCGCTATACGAGCTGTCGGCTGGCCCTGCTCTCCGTGCTGCGCAGCTGGACAGGCACCCTAGAATTCTGTGATCCCAGCAAACCCTCAGGTCTCAAGGCAATAGTCGATGCTCTATATTTAAATCAAATCGAAGTCAGAGTGAGTTGACCCGTACTTTCAAGCCGTCATCTCCTTCCTAAATCGATTCCCTGCATCTCCATACAGAAAGCAATATTGGACTTGCTGTACGAGCTGCTCTCGCTGCCCCAGCCCACCTGGACGGATGACTATGCGGTGGCCCTGCAGGCTGTGGACCCCTCGGACTTTCAGGCAACGTGGTTGCTAAGCAACGGCTTTGTGTCCGCCGAAGGTCGCTCTATCCTGCCAACGCTGGCAGCTCGAGCACCGAATGTGGTGGATCAGCACCTGGCACTGATGCTTTATTGTTTCCTGGAGACTGGACTACTCAACGCACTCGTTGAGGTCGCCGTGGGCAGCGATCAGTTCGTTTCGGTGCAGGCCACGGTGCTAATTGGAAAGATACTGCAACTGATGCACACGCACCTGCCGCCGGACATCTGCTGCACGAGTCCGGCGCTGCCCACACTGGTGGGGCATGCCACCCAGGGCAACCAGCAGGCCAATGCGGCGGTGGCGGCCCTACAGAACTACCAAAAAATGCTGCGCCAACGGCCGGCTTCGTGCAGTTTGTTCCTAGACAGCATTATCCAGGGCGGTGCCCTCATCCAAACACGGTTGTTCCGGCGGCATCTCAACGTTCAGGAGCAGGCAGGTCCGGTGCTGCAGCTGCAGGACACGGCAGAAGCAGCTGCTTCTGTTGTCCCACCCGTGACTCAGTTGCGTGCCACGCTCGATCGTTGCCGGCTGGACTCGGTCTCCTCTAGCGACGAGTCCAACTCGCAGGCATCGACCTCGTCAAGATCCAGTTTCCGACTGAAGCGAAAGTTCCTGCCACAAGCCTTCTTTGACAACTTCCGGGCCTTCAATCGTCTGCTAACAGACTCGCGGGTACTGAGCCAGGCAGATGCACATCTCTGGGACTGGGACGTTATCACCACAATACTTAAGGTGAGTCGAAGTCGTACGATATTTCACTAAGCTCTTGATGATTTACTTACGTTGTAATATTTCCATCTTCCCTTAGTCGAATTTAATCCGCAAACTGGACTACACGCTGGGTAAATTCCTAAAGCGACTGGTCGACTTCTACAAGCCACGCAACAATCGGTTCTCGCACCAGGATTTGGTGCCGGGACAGAGCTTACCAACGTATGTCAGTGCCGGGCTGGATTTAATCGATGTCCTGCTGGGCAGCAGCGAGGTACGTGATCGTTAAACAATCTGATTTGGCTTCTAATGTGAACTACTAACGCTCGATTGCAGCTGGAGTGTATGCGCTACATAACCGACTACTTCTCGGACATAAGCCAACAGCTGGCGGCCGTCACCACATCGAACCGTGCCCATGACTGCCTCTTTAGTCCGCAGCACATGAACAATACGATGTGTCAGCAATACTTCCTATATATCGGACGCATGTGTCGTACCTCCAAGGGCATCGAAGTACTGAAGAACACCACGGTCTTTGAGTAGTAAGTATAGAATCTATAAAGATCGATTATTCATTGTGCTAAGGTGTAATGTTCTCCGTACCTTTTTTCAGCCTTATCAACTTGGTTCGTGTGACGGATCATGTGTGTTACGTAAAGCTGATTGTGTCCGGACTGAACTACAGCTACGAGAAGCTGCCGCGACAGGTGCTGGAGAAGGCTCTGACGTCGGCCAAGACGCGCTATGGTCGCCTGTATGCCACCCAGTTTATGGCGGTGCTCCTGCGTGCCCGTCTGCCGCATTTCGAGGTCTGGGGCATTCCCCTTATTATCCATCAGACGCGCGACTCTGACCGTAGCGTGGTGCTGGCCGCCATGGAGGTGCTGGAGGAGGCCTGTCACGATAAGTATTACCTCGAGGAGATTGTCAGCCGCTGGCCCAATCTCACGCAGCGCGGCGATGCCGGACGACTGCTAATGGCCCGCTACTACTCCCTGCCCCGCGGCCTGAACAGTACGATGGCGCGGATTGAGGAGGAGATACGATACTGGCGCAGTGGCTACAACAAGCGCTATGTGCTCCTCGTCGAGGCGGATACCCATGCCAGCTTGACCCTGCACATCCGCAACGAGGACGGCTATTATTCGCGACGCAATTGCAACCAGCGACCGCAGACGGTTCCGCCGAACATTGCGCCGCATCTCTATGGCCAGATGGCGCAGACCGGTCAGGGCATGTCGGCCCTAAGGAAGCACGGTGATCTGCCGCAGCTGCTGGAGGTGCTCACCCGCGCCAAGTGCACCGACGATGCCGAGTGTCTGGAACTAAAGTCGGCCATCTGGGCTCTGGCTCACGCCTCCACCCATGCCAATGGTATTGAGTACTTCTTGGAACTGAACTCTAGGTGAGGTTTAAATTATTAACGATTAAGAATGCATTTTTTAATACGTAACAATGCAGGCTGTATGAGAAGCTTATTGTGCTGGTTACCAAGTGTGAGGTCTACTCGGTGCGGGCCACCTGCTTCAGCGCCTTGGGACTTATTGCCGGCACCCAGGCGGGTGCCAATATTCTGTTTAAACTGAGTAAGTAATTTTTTGTAAATATAAATTAGGTTAAGAAATATTCCCCCAAAAATAGAGAACAGAAATATATATGGAATGGAATCTCTGAATCTCTTCCTTGCCTAAAGTCTTGCAACTATTAACTAACACTCACCTTCCACAGACTGGCTGTGCGTTCGGCATGACAGGAACACCATGTGGCCAGTGCACCAGCCGGAAGACTGGATATCCAATCAGTATACGCCAGTGCGCCATTACTACGAGGACGTGCTGCCGTCCTACAATATGACGATGCTGGAGGATCAGATCGATGGGTTCTACTTAACGGGCTCCGACTACTGGAACTCGATTGCCGAACAAATAGAGTCGGGTGGCGCTGGAGGTGTTACGATATCCGGGAGTAAAGCGGCCGCAGGGACCGCAGGGCAGGACCCAAACAGCACCACGACAACGGACAGTGTTCGCACCACTCTGGATTGTGTGCATCCCAGTCGAATAATGCCCACGGGCGGCGTGGCTGCCAAGTCAAAGACTCTGCCCGAGGGCAGTAACCTGCGCACAACGTGCAAGCACCAACGCTCGCTCTCCGAGTCGAAGACCACGGATGTGATTAGCCTGTTGGGAGGAGCCACGACGACACCGGGAACGGGCACTGTACCGGGATCGGGTCTCTATCCCACTCCATATCAGCACCGCATCCGGTACAACTCGTGCACGGACTCGAATACTTCGGGCGTGAGCAGCTGTGAGTCTGTGACCGGACGAACGGCAGCGGCTGCCGCCGCAGCAGCGGCCAACATGAGCGAGTACCAGCAGTTCCCGTTGAGTCCGATTCCGAGCATGTCCAATCTGCTGGAGAGCGAGGAGCTGATCCGGCGGCACCAGCTGGCCACCAGTCTGCAGCCCTCGGCCGCCCTCAGCCCGATGGCAGTGAAGGGCTATGCCCAGCTGCGCTCCCTGCGCGCTCACAGCCGGCCTGTCTTCTCGGAGTTCGCGGCGGAGTTGTACAAGACCGTCGACGTGCCCGTGCAGATGCGCAAACACGACTGGACCCATCCGCATCGGCGGCTGAAAGTGAGGAGCCTGGACCGCCAGCCCGTGCTGAACGAGGTGTACAGGTGGGTTTCCTTATGCTGTAATCCCTTTGGAAGCCGTATCCCCAATATTGAATCTCTGATCCTTGCAGGCGCCTTTCCGCCGACGAGCTGAACGTTCTCCTGTCCACGCAGAACGCTCCCAAGTTCCTGCCGCAGAACGATCTGCAGGGGCCCTGCTACTCGGGCATCTGCCTGCCCAAGAACGTGCTGGACCTCTTTCCCACGCGCAACCTTAGCCGGACGTACGTGTCGCGCGACATTCAGGACCAGGACCTCGTGGGCATAAACCTGCTCAACAGCATTGGACGCCACCAGTTCCTCAACGATTCACTGACCAACGAGGTCGGCGACGAGTCCTCTGTGATATCCTCGCTGTCGGACGTCTCGTCGGCAACCAAAAACCAGTGGCAGCAGAGCGCCAAGCATACGCGGAGCCAGTGCCTCCATTGTGCTCGCTATCCGCGACAACAGCGTCATCCGGATATGGTGGGGGCCAGCCAGAACAACGGCAGTGCGGGCGGTGGCGGAGGCGCATCCCTGGCCCCCTGCGAACTGTACAGCAGTGCGGCGGCGGCTGCTCTGGCTGCATCGGTTCAAGTGAAGAAGGACGTCCCCTCCGTACCCGTTCCAGGCGCTGGGGCAGCCACAATGGGTGCGGACATTAGCTTCCACTCGCCGGAGAGCATGCTGAGCGAAGACAACGCGCTGGACAGACTGACCGCCTCCATCCTATACAACGTGCAGCGGCTGGCCAATCCCGTGAGTGCCAAGCAGTCGAAGATGGCGCTGCTGGAGCTCAAGCAGAAGCATCCGCATGCCTTTCAGGTGAGACTTTAGCAGGGAATTTCTATGCACATGTAGGACTTACACTGAATTTCTCACCTCAGGACATTTGCCTTTACTCCGAGTCCTGCAAGACACTGGGCAGGAGCAGCTATCGCATGAGTGCCCGTCGCTTCCTGCAGGAGCTCTTCCTGGACTTGAACTTCGACTCGTTCTACATGGAGCCGCAACTGATAATCGGAGCGCGAAAGATGCATGCGGAGGAAAAGGCGGAGGCCGCCGCGCCTGCTCCAGCACCTCCGACCATGTACAAGGCGATGAGCCAGAAAACCAAGCCGGCGGCCCAGCTGGCCAGCGTGTACGAGACCAGCTGGGAGAATCTGCTCATGGACCAGTCGCCCAGGATATTTAAGCCGTCGCCTGCCCAACCGAAAGTGATGCCGGACCGCCAAAGGCTTCACATCGACGACACGGAGAGTTCAATGTCAGCCACCGACGACGATCACGACGGGCACGAAGATCCCGGCGAGGATGTGTGCGATGGCAAAGGCGCGGAGCACACCGACTTGCCTGCTGCTAACGCTCAACCAGCGGCGGCGTCGTCGGAAGCAGGTGCAGCCGCAGCTGTGGCTGGATCGAGTGCATCGAACGAAGCAACGGATTCCAGGCTGTGGAACGAGGATCGAACCGCATCTGGTCGCTTCTATCCGGTGCAGTTTGATTTGAGCTGCACGCGGAACAAGTTTCCGGTCACGGAACGCCGGCAGGCGGCTGCACCAACGACATTCCTCAAGCGGCACTCGAGCGCCGATGCAGATCCGCAGGCAGCAGTGTCGGCGTCGACCAAGAGCCTGGCAGCGCCAATGGCCAAGCCGGTGGGTAGCCTCTATTGCGAGAAGCGTTTGCAGACGGCCAAATCGGAGGCGCAGCTGGGGTCCCATGCGAGAACAGGACACGACGGAGGGGGGGACGCAGCAGCAGCAGCCGATAATGCGGGCAGCCCAACCTCCGTCAATCACGATGACGACGGCCTGCCTCCCATTGCCGCCCCGCCCGCCTGCCTTCCTTAACCTTAGCCGAAGCCTATCGGATGGATGTAATATATATAATAACAATGTAATAAAATCAAAGAAATCGTAGCTGTCTAGCTTTAGGCACACCACACACACACATTACCCATAAGTTACCTAAGTTATTCTCGCTTAGTTCGTTGTAACCAAATTACTTTTACGATCAATCACCTCACCCCCTAGCTGTAGTCACATACTTTTAATAAGATTCATACCCGTAACTAGGCAGAGATCAGCAACAAACTACTACACGATATGTACAATATGTTGGATACCTAAAGGCAAACAAAACCACAACAAACCACCGCAAGTTAATTAATCAAATTGTACTTAAAGCGACAAGAACCCTCAAAGAAAGACCTTCAAAGCAAGAAAGAAATTATCACAAAAAGTGGCTGGCAAGCAAGATACAAAGTGAAACCCAAAATCAATATAATAAATTCGCAAAAACTGTATATGATGGTTTTTATTTTACTATTCAAGGTTTACGATATTTGCGTTACGATATGAGGGGGGATATCGTATGGGGCATGTTTCTACGATATACATACCAGATCGTATCGTAAGAGACCGACTCTTGCTTACGATAAACGAAAATCGAGCGACTCCTGCTTACGATCTTAATCCACGTGTTTCTTTCTCCCAATAACGCCAAATAGCTAGATGCACATCACTGGTGGCAGCCAAGATCCATTTCCTTAAAAATTCACTAATTTGGGATTTCATGTACCAGGCGAACAGAAACTTCAGCAAGCAGCTGATCGCCTGATTTAATATGTCAGAAGTAACGGTCCCGAA
>JAEIIM010068899.1:0-16094 GCA_018874515.1 Drosophila greeni | reverse complement strand
TTGAAAAACTTTAAGAATCTCTAGCTTATATCTTTGATGAAAAGACTTTAAATTCATAACTAATATCAAAATATCTTTCAGTTTGCAGCAGATTTTAACTGTGGAAACAAGATTGGAGCATGGAGGAAGACCTTTTAGAGCGTGGAAGGACTTAAAATGGAAACTGCAATCCGCTGCAACCCGCTGTGATCAGCGAAACCAAGCTATATACCCATAAGTATATATAAAAGGCTGCCAATCAAGCGATCCTCGCTGATCCATCCCCGGAACACACAACTGTACCCCGAGCGAGGACAAAAAGTGGACAAAAGGGTCAAAATGCGGCCGAAGGAGGGACAGTTGGTCAGTGATTGACAATGCCCGCTGCTGGCTGCGTCCTTTGTTGTGGCTAATCCCTGTGAAAATCGGCAATTGCTTGCTCTCGCACAGCTCCGGCTATTCAGCCTTTACATTTTCCTGCGGCATCCACAAATAATTGCGGCCAAATGACGCGCAGGCGGCGGCAGCTATGGCGATCGATCCCAGCGTATGGAAAGGCTTGATCGATTCTGCGTCCAGTGTCCTTCCAGCGACCAAATGCAAACCAAAATTTTAATTGCAAATGCCACACACACGCACACACACCGCAGCAGGTAATGCAGGATTAAGCGTATGCAAAAAAGGAGCAGGAACAATGGGACGATAACCACACCTGCGACCTTTTTTGCGGTTGTTTGTGCTGCTATGTTGTGTGTGTGCTGCGCCCATTGTTGGCCAGCGCTTTTAGCCCCTTTTGGAGTGACAGGTTCCCTCTTTTTTCAATTACTTTTCCAGGTTTTCCAATTAAAAGCGGAGGACAGCGGAGCGGAGGAATGCTCATGTGAAAGTCGAAAGGAAAATATTCGCAGGCGGGCAGAAGTGAGCCGGCCACGCGCACTGCGAAATCATCATCGGCAGCGGCGCAATAATGGAAATTGAGTGCCCGAACGCTGGGCCGCCGGCGGGGGGAAGGGGAAAGCAAAACGCTGCGTTCATGGCTGCAGCGGCGTGAAAAAGGGTTGGAAAATCCGCAAGTCATGAAGTTCGGGTGACTAGAAACCAAAACAATCATCAGTTTCCATAAATATTGCAATTAAAACTCACCCAGCGCCGTCAACTGTTTCGTAATGCCGAAAGTTTGCCGCAAGAAGTTCATGTTGTTGTCGTTTCCCAGAGTTCTGGCCAAGTGCAATGATGCCTCTTGATTTCCAGCAGTTCCTATAGTTCTTCCGAGCTTGGAGCAGTTGGTATTTGGTGCTTTTTGTGTTATAAAAGCCCCAAAATAATAACAATAATAAAAACTTTGGCCAAAATGTGTTTTTTTGCGGTGGTATGACCGGTTTGTTTAATACCGAAAGTTCTGCAGCAGCGTTTGGTATTAAAGAAGTTAGAATGATTGGTCACACTACGTGTGAAGGTTAAGAACTTTGCTAAGGAAATGGTTTGAAAATGTACTAACCCAGTTGGTCACACTAGAAGTATTATTTCCAAAATTCCAAATTAGTATTTTTATTGTTGTTGTAAAAGTTGTTGTTGTTGTTGTAAAAAATAGTTGTTGTTGTAATAGACTTGTTGTAGTTGTTGTAGGCCTTCCATCTTGCCGTTTTCAGTACAAAATTACCAATTCCTGGATCTCATGTACCAGGCGAACAGAAGCAGCAGCACGTGGATTTATTTTGGTACAAACGAAGCGATGACGTCATCGGCTGCATTAGCCAGCTCTAACACCCCAAGAGCATGCTACATTTTAATGTGCCCCCCAAAAGTAGGCAATGAAAACATGTTGCACTAAAGCAAATCGACCTGCTGCTGATTCTGTTCGCCTGGTACATGAGGTCCCAAATTAATGAATTTGTAAGAAAATGAAGCTCCGACGCGACCAGTGATGCTCATCTAGCTATAATGCAATATTGGCCGGCTGGTACCAGTGATGCTCATCTAGCTATTTTCCGTTTTTGGGAGAAAAAAACACGTAGATTTCGATTTTTTCCTTTTTTATTCAAAAATTTCGCTTTTTAAGACCTTAAGCCTAGTTTAGGATGCGCTTCCGGAACTTCCGCGTCCGTGTCCCGCGCGGGCGATGTGAATACAGTGTGGGGCGTGTTGTTAGTCACAAATACGCAGGAAATACGCAGCGAGTTAATGTTTATATAGTCGGTTTGCCTTAGGAGCTAGCTTAGCCTAGGTTTCTGCGCTTCCCAGGCCTTCTAGGAGTGAGTGTGTGCTTAGGCTACGATCTTAAGCTGGCTAATTCGAGTCACTTGCTGCAATAAATAACTAAAAACTACTTAGGCTAGGCTACACTACAGAGAAAAAAAAGAAAGGATGCCAAACAATAAGGCTACTGACTATCAGGCCGGGACCCAGCTCAGCTCCGGGCTTCCGGTGGCCGTCGCCCGGCCTGTCCTACGGATATCCCTAGTAATACACGTCTTCTTATGCCTAGTTGGAGCTCCAGCTCCTGCTCCTGCTCCCGCTCCGTCCGTGCCGCCTCACACCTCGATGCTGTTGAGGCTGCCCGACGAGATGTTGTCCGTGTGGCTGCCCAGGCGCGTCCGCTTGATCATCGCCCGGCTGGGCATCGGCGAGCGCTGCACCCGCGGGCTGCCCGGCACGATCGGTATGCCCACGTGGCCGGGGTGCTGCTGCTGCAGCTGCTGCTGCTGGTGCAGCTGCTGGTGGTGCAGGTGCAGGTGCTGGTGGTGCGGCGGCAGGTTGTTGTTGTTGTTGTGGTGGCTCAGGTTGAGATTGCTGTGGCTGTTGTGCTGGCTGCCCGAGGTGCGCCGCTGCCGCCGCAGGGAGGGTATCCGCGAGGGCGTGGGCGTGCCCGCCGCCTCCTCCATATGGTAGCCCGGGTGCTGCTGCTGCTGCTGAAGGCTCCTCACGCTGCGCTCCAGCATGGGCGAGGGCTGGTGGCCATGCACGTGGGCGGGCGGGGCCTGCTGGTAGTAGGCGGAATGCGGCGGCACGGGCGGTGGCTGCTGGTGGAGGTGCTGCTGCTGCTGCTGCTGGTGGTGGTAGTCCAGGCGCTTGTGCAGCAGCGTGGGCGTGCCCGGCGGGTGGTAGGGCTGGGCATGGTGCAGCCCGTTCTGGTGCGGCAGGTGGCTCTGTGGAGGGCAGAAAAGAGAGAGTGTGAGTACGGGTGAGCAGGTCGGGTGCGGAGGCGGCTGCTTGGGTGAATCTGCATGAATGAATGGCGGCTGGTCGGGGTGTGGACAAAACAAACTCGGCTGGGGGTTGGCTTCCCTTCCCGGGATCAGGCATCGCAGCAGGTGTCCCCCGCAATAGCACCTCGTAGTTTGGACGCCAATTTCGCGTCCTGCTCTCGGTGCTATTATCCGGGGACACCAAACTGCTGCTGCTGCTGGCTTACTTGGCCGCCACTGGTGGGGGCTGGTTTCTTGGGCAGCGGCAGCGGCGGCAGTGGCTTGCTGGGCGCCTCCAGCTGGACGACCGGCTCCGGCTGCAGCTTATGGCCCTGATGGAGGGCCAGCTTGAGGCCCTCGTCGCAGGCCTCGAGGGTCTCGCAGGAGGATGAGGCGGCCGCCGGCCCGGGGCCATCGTCATCCTCTTGCTCGGAGCCGTCTTGCCCGGCGTCATCCTCGTGCTCCGCCTCCTCCTCGTGCTCGTGCTGCTGCTGCTGCTTCTCCTTCTCCTCCTGAGCTGACTGCTCCTGCTGCTGGTGCTCCTGTTCCTGCCTGGGCAGCCCATTGCAGTTGCCGTTCGCCAGCGGCGGCAGGAAGCGTAGCTCCATCACGTTGCGGTTCTAGGGAACAGTGGACGCTCAGTGGATGCAACGCATCGCCCACTCCAGGCGGAGATTGGGCACAGTGGCAAGCGAAAGAGACAGAGACAGCGAGACAGAGCGAGAGAGAGAGAGGGGAAGAGGGTGGCGGGGGCAAGCGGGACAGAGACAGAGGCAGGACAGAGGCGTCATACGAGGGGGGTGATTATAATTTTGACCAACCAACCAGCGAAAGTTTTGCGTGTGTATTTCGAACAGGATGAAGCTGTGAGAAAGCGGACTCGCCGGCTTGCTTATCTTGGGCTTACCTTGTCGGAGGCCGCCTCCTGGCCGGCCAGCGGGTTGGGCGTGATGTTCATGCGGGGAATCACTCCGTTGAGGCGACGCACGTCGCCGCTCTTGTGGTGCCCGCCCACGCCCAGCACGGCGGAGGTCACGAAGTCCGCTTGGATGTGCTCCAATTGCGGCTTGTTCTCGTCTGCAAAGCGGAGAAAGTGGGTGAGCAAAGGGTGGACACTAAGACCTCAAAGCAGGACTCACCTTCTGGCTGGGAGCTATCCCGTCGCCGGATGCACAGGCAGGCCCAAACGACGGCTATGAGCAGCAGGACTGCGCCGCCCGAGGCTCCCAGGATCACCGGGTAGATGGAGTTCTGCTGCTGGCCACCACCCGCTGCCGTCTTGTTGGCGGGCACAGGTGTCCTGGGCGACTGGGTGATCGCAGGGTCATGGAACTCTGCAAAAGAAACACGGATTAGCATGAATTCTAGGCACTCGGGGGTCTAAACTTACGCTTGGTGCGCGCCTGCCGGATGGCACTGAACTCGGAGGCGGCGTCGGCGTTGAAGGACTGCAGCTTGAACTCGTAGGTGGTGCCCGGGTGCAGCTGGTCGATCCGGAAGCTCCTGCTGCCCCCGCCGTCCACGGTGGACTTGAGGTACTCCGCCGCCGACGCCGCGGGCCTGTAGTACGCATAGTAGCCATCGATGCTGTGGTCACTGGTGGTGGCGAGGGACCAGTGCAGCTGAACGGCCGACTCCGAGACGGGCTCCACCTCGTGCAGCTCGGGAACGGGCAGATTCGACTTGGCATTGCCCGCCGCCAGCAGCAGGAACTTGAGCGAGGCGTTGCCCTCCTTATTGTCGTTGTTCGAGTAGACGGCCACCAGCCGGAAGCGGTAGTACATCCCGGGCACCAGCCCGGTCACCGAGGAGGTGAAGTTCTTCGGCCCAGTGCCCGCCTCGTGCTGGTCGCGGTCCCGCTCCCTCTCCCGCTCGCGGTCCCGGTTCCGCTCGCGGCCCCGCTGCCGCCAGTGGCTGTTGCCGTAGGGGATGTTCTCGCTGGTCGTCTGCCAGCCCTCGCGGCGGGACTTGCCGTCGCCGAGGTTGCGGTACTGCACCTTGAAGAAGATGATCGGCAGGCCGAGGTTCTGCGGCACGCTCCAGCGCAGCATCACCGCCTCGTCCGACAGCCGGGTGACGTTCGGACGGGACGGTGGCACCATGTTGGCTGCAAGATAAAGGAGTATGAGTTAGCACTTGGTTTAAATGTAAACACAAACTTAAAATAAAATAATTACTTTGCACTTTACATCGCACGTGGTTACAGTGTGACCAGCGCCAGAACTTTTATACAGCTGTGGCATATCGATATTTCGATAAATTACTCACCGCTCACGAAGAGAGTGACCAGCCTGTGAAACTGTACAGGCAAAAAAATCTCAACTCGCCGCCATTTTGCGCTCACTCAGTATCGGGCACACTCAGCGCTTCGTCGCGTTTTGAGCCAAAATCTTTTTTTTTTGTATTCGAGTGAGTGAACAAAACAGCACAGCTAAGCAGAAGAGCGGCAGCGCGGAATGCGTGTGTGTTAGCCAATTAAGCGGCGATTCGCGGTCGCGCGTCCAACAGATCAATTGATATACACAGGCGAAATTCGAATCAGGCGAAATAGGTGGCCGTATGCCAGAGGCAGCCATAGCCGTGGTGGGAAACGAGAGGGAAGCAGCAGCAGCAGCGACTAAAAAGACTCACACTGACGCACACCAACGCACGGGCGCGCTCGCGTGTGCGTCTGTGTGCGAGTGAAGTGGCCCGTGTGTATACGTGAAACGAGTGCAATAGCGCATTTCGAACTCCGAATTCGAGTCCGAAAACGAGGCCGAACTCAAAACAAACTCAAATGTCGGCTCAAGGCGACGGCGGCGGCGGGGGCAGCGCCCCCCCAGCGGGCGGTGGTGGCGGGGGCGGCGCCAGCGGCAATTCCGCCGCCGAAGGTGGCAGCGCGGGAACGGGAGTAGCCAGTGGCCAGGCCAGCGTCGTGGTGAGCAACGGGGGCAACGGCGGCGGGGGCGGCGGCGACGGAGGCGGCAACAGCAACAAGAGCCAGCTGCCGCTGACGCCCCGCTTCACCGCCGAGGAGAAGGAGGTGCTCTACACCCTGTTCCACATGCACGAGGAGGTCATCGACATCAAGCACCGGAAGAAGCAGCGCAACAAGTACTCCGTCCGGGAAACCTGGGACAAGATCGTCTGCGACTTCAACTCGCACCCGCACGTCAGCGCCATGCGCAACGTCAAGCAGATCCAGAAGTTCTGGCTCAACTCCAGGTGAGGATTGACTCTTGGACTGGGCCCTAGAACCCATCTGACCATCTCTCCCTATCCCTCTCCGCAGACTCCGCAAGCAGTATCCCTACCGAGACGGCGGCTCCACCAATCTCAGCTCTGGCAGCACCAAGATGGGCTCCGTCTCCCTGTCCGTCTCGACGGCGGTGACCCAGCAGCAGCAACAGCAGCAGCAGCACCACCAGCACGAGGGCGTCAAGGTGGAGCCGGAGTACCAGATCAGCCCCGACGCCTCCGAGCACAACCCGCAGGGCGACAACTTCGACGAGATCGAGATGGACGCCAACGACGTGAGCGAGATGGACGACGATCCCATGGATCAGCAGCACCAGCAGCAGGAGGCGCAGGCCCAGGCCCAGGCTCAGGCCCAGCAGCAGCAACAGCAGCAGCAGCAGTCCGCCGCCGCCGCCGCCGAGATGCAGAAGATGCAGCAGGTGAGCGCTGCGGCGGCAGCGGTGGCGGCGGCGGCGAACGCCAACATGCTCAACAACCACCAAATCAACGTGGACCAGATCAGCGCCGACAAGCTCACCCTCAACGATCTGCTGCACTTCAAGACGGCGCGGCCCCGGGAGGAGATCATCCTGCAGATCAAGCACCCCGCCGAGGCAACCGGTAAGCAGTGCTGTCCTCCCAGGACTCTAAGAACTCCGAGCTAACCCATCGAATCCCGTTGCAGCCACTCAAATCCACACGATACCCTCCCAGGCGCAGCAGCACACGATGGCCACCATCACCGCCGGCAGCTACAACCAGCAGATCATCAGCGAGATCAAGCCGCAGCAGATCACGCTGGCCCAGTACCAGGCCCAGCAGCAGCAGCAGGCCCAAGCCCAGGCCCAGGCCCAGGCGCAAGCTCAGGCTCAGGCCCAGGCCCAGGCGCAGGCTCAGCAGCTCGCCCAGCAGCAGCTGGCGGCCGCTCAGCAGCAGCAACTGGCCGCCGCCGTCCAGGTGCACCACCAGCAGCAACAGCAGGCAGCCGCCGCCGTGGTGGTCCAGCAGCAGCAACAGGCTGCCGCCCAGCAGCAGGCGCAGCAGCAGGCAGCGGCGGCGGCGGCCGTCAAGATGCAGCTCACCGCCGCCACGCCCACCTTCACGTTCAGCGCCCTGCCCACGGTGACGGCGACGGCGGGTACCACTGTGCCAACGGCTGTTCCCGTGCCCGTGGCCACAGCCTCGGCCGCGGCGAACACGGGCGCGCTGAACGCCTCCACGAGCGGTGCCAACAACACCTCCTCGGTGAGCAACAACACGAGTCTGGTGAGTGTCAACGGGCCGAACACCCTTTCGGCGGCGGCGGACAACTTTGAGGAGCGGATGAACTACTTCAAGATCCGGGAGGCCGAGCTGCGCTGCAAGGAGCAGCAGCTGTCCACGGAGGCCAAGCGAATCGAGCTGAACAAGGCGCAGGACGAGCTCAAGTACATGCGGGAGGTGCACCGGCTGCGCGTGGAGGAGCTCAAGATGAAGATACGCATCCTGCAGAAGGAGGAGGAGCAGCTGCGCAAGTGCTCCAGCTCATGAGACCTGGAGGACATCAGCGACGTCGACGACGACGGCGGCGACGAGGAGGAGGATGAGGAGGAGACGGACGCCTTCTTGGGCCGTTTCAACACTGGGGGCTTCTAGTTCTTATAGTCTTAGGTCTACAGCTAAATCTACACACTACCTTTTTACACACCCACACCCACATCCCTCATCCCGACTCCCACTTCCTCTTATTTTTTTTATTTTACTTAGGACCTTGTTTAGTTGTCGCAGGGACGGGGGGCTGCGGTGGACTACCGACCAAGCCATCACTAATTGTAAATCGCAATCAATCAATCACACACCACACACACACACACACAACACACAAACACACATAATACAGTGGGCGTGGCCAGCTAATCCACGAATGAAACTTAGAAATACAACGAGTTTCTTTGGGGGAATCGCGGGATAATCAAGGACTAGCACTCACCTGGACGTCTGCGCCTGCCGCCCTTGTTCTTGGTCCCCGCCGAGGGCGTCGAGGCCGGGGAGGGCTCGTGGCGGATGGGAAAGGGTCCCAGGATAGGCTCCTCCTCGCCGCTGATGTCCAAAGGATTCACTCGCAGCATGTTGGCCTCGCTGGTCTGTTACAAGAAAAGAGGAATCAGATTAGTCAGGAAAAGAGCAGAGACTGGAAGCTAGAACTCACCTCTCCCAGGCTATTCCTGGCGAAGCACTGCACCACACCCGCGTGCCGCTTCTGGACCCGTTCCAGGCGCAGCTTGCCCTGCCCGTACACCCGGGCCTCCGGGTCGGCGGTGGCATCCCGGCCGTTGAGCAGCCAGTACACCTCCGGCTGGGGATTGCCCGTGGCCCGGCAGTCCAGCTCCAACGAGCTCGTCTCGTTGGTGAGCGTGGCAGCCGGACCGCTCAGGATTAGGGGTCGCTGCAGCACACTCAGCCTGATCATGTGCACCTGCGGCGGCGCTATGCCGTTGTCCAGCAGGCAGACGTACGAGCCCTGGTCCTCCGGCCGCACGTCGCTGATCTGGAAGCCGTAGGGCAGCGTCCTGCTGCGGTTGTGGTGGATCCGCGTCAGGTTGGGGCTGCTCCAGACCGCCTCGGGTCGCGGCGAGCCCACGCCCGGACACTCGAGGACCACCGTCTCGCCGGGCCGGGCCGAGAGCTCCGAGGGCGGTCGCTGCAGGAAGAAGGGGGCCATGCGGTCCGTGTAGTCCACTCGCAGCTCGATGGCCTGCGGCAGCCGCAGCTCCTCGCCCGTTATGGCATTGGTGGCCGCGCAGCTGTAGTTGCCCGCGTCCTTGGCCGTCACCGAGTCCAGGACCAGGGCGCCCGAGGCCCCCGGCAGCAGCTCCGACTGCGGCAGCTTCTCGCCGTTCTTGTAGAAGCTCCAGATGGCCGGCGGGTTCGAGATGACGGCGCCACACCGGATGAGGATGCAGTTCCTGGGCGCCACGCTCCAGCGGATGGAGCCTCGCCCAGACCCGTGATTGGACGGCTCCAGGGCAATGGAGACGAGCGCCAGCCGGGCGGAGGTGGATACCAAGATCCCAGGTCCATATGTGGCCACGCACTGGTAGTCGCCGGCGGTCTGGGCACTCACATAGATGCGCAGCCGCCAGGCACGATCGTCGCTCCCGCTGGTCACATTGTAGCCGGCGCTGGGGCTGAGGATGCGGTACGGCTCGGGGGAGCCACTGCGCCGGAAACGCCACTCCAGTCGGTCGGGCTTGAGGTTCAGTTCGCACTCGAAGACCACCTCATCGCCCTTGGGCGCCACCGCCGATTCCGGGGCTCGCTCGAAGAAGACGCCCAGGTCGTCGGGTGGGGAGGTGCTGGAGGAGGAGCTGCTGCTGCTGGAGGAGATGCTTCTGCTGCACAGAATGCACCAGAGGATCAGTGTTGCAAGGGGTCCAAGTCGAGGCATCTTTAGGGAGCAGAGTCTGAAAGTGGAAGAAGGTAGAGATCATTAACTAAAGGGTTAATCTTAGGGGTTGGGTTAGTCTCAGATATGGAGAGATCTCTTGAAGACTTTGGGGCTTTCCAAGAGCTCTAGGTCGGACTCCCTTAAACCCTTTCCGTTCCCGAATGACTTCTCAGGAATCCCTTGGAATCCGATCAGCATTCCTGCGCAGCTTGGGCCCAACTGTACCCGTCAACCTGCCCGGTGTCTGGCTTCCCCTGCACTTGCTGCTCCTCCTGAACCTCTCCTTCCCCCGAACCTGCTCCTTTCCCTGCTGCTACTGCCACACAAAGGGGGCGTGACAACGGAAGCAGTCGGGGCCAGCAATGTGCCATTTAAACTGGAGCTTCAGCTGCAGCTTCTCGGGCCTCGTCTCCAGCTTCATCTTCATCTTCATCTGCTTCGAGGGCCAAGGACTCTTGTCCGGGGCCCCAGATTGTTAATGGCGTGTCATTATTATGAGCGGCCCTGCCCTGTTTGCCAGGAGAAGGAGTAGCAGGAGGGGCACCCAGAATCCAGAACGAGTTGGACGAGCGACGAGCGTCTGGCCTGCGACAGTTTGGGGCCTCGATTTGAAATTTAAACGATGCCACAACACAAAAGCGCGCGCGGAATTCCAAGAAAACGGCCGCCCAGTCGTTAGGTCCTCTCGGTCCTGCCCCTTGGGCACACCCCCTTGGAGAGCGGTGTGCTGCTCCGTCTCCTCCTGCTGCTGCTTCTCCTCCTCTTCCAGCTCCTCCTGCTCCTTCTCCTGCTCCTCCCTCTCCAACCCCACTCCTGACGCACATAAATCGCAACGCGGCTCCCATTTGATAGTCATTATTGGTCCGAGGCGCGTGCAGCTGCCGCTGCTGTTGCATGCTGAGGCTGAGGCTGTGCCCCTGCCCCAGCTCTCTGCTGATGGTGGCCACTTGTTAACGCAAGGAGCAAACCGGCCTGCCTACACGGCAGCAGGAGCAGGAGACAGCGGGCAGCAAGGAGCTCTCAAACCAGCTCCCAGCTCCAGCTCCAGCTCCAGCGCTGATTTAAAACATCTGACAACAAAAGTAAAGCGCGAAATTGACGCAGGTTTCTGTGGTCCCGAATGGCTCCGTCGTGGCCCGCGTCCACTTGCTCCTCGTCGGCTGCCAGTTGCCAGTTGCCAGTTGCGTGTGTTGAAAATTAATGCGCATTCCTCAGCCAGCAGCAGTGGCAAAAACCAAGCCCTGCAAGCTGCAGAGCCGAGGAAATGAATGGGGCGCTGCGAGAATAATAACAAAAAAAAAAAGAGCAGAAGGGAAAAGAAACCTCTAGAGGGAAAAAACAGTCAACATTTGGCGGAAAAAAGGGTCCATAATGGGTCCATGACGTCACCCTGAAGATATCAATTCAAAAAAATTGTTTGGAAGCGATTTGAGCTACCTTTAATTGCAGCACATGCAACACCGATAACTGCAGGTGATTAACCGATAATAAACCCCTTTTATATCCATACTTTAAAGCAGGAAAAGTGCTGCCTCTGCTAAGTGGACTAGCTTTGTTTTCCACAAATATTGCTATATTTAAATTGTAGAAAAAGGAGACAACAACGTCAGCTATTGTGCTTGTTAACAACTCCTGGCCATAATCCAAGCTTCCAGTGGTGACTGCTGACTAACAAGCAACCCGCCTCGGGGCCTTGCAACATGTGCAGCACAATTAAATGGCTGAGAGATTAACATTACCAGCAGCAACATGTTGCCACTACTGCATATAGTTGCCACCAAATATGGCCGATGATCTTGAGCCTCCTTATGGCTCTCAGCTCGGTCAGCTGTTTGTGGCAGCTGTTGTTGGCCCAATTAATTGGCTGTTTGTTTTCGGCTCGAAACATACTATATAGAAGTAGTATTCCAGCCAGAAGTTAATTCGATTAGCCACGGACAACGAGACAGTGTCCATGGATCCCCTTTTGTTGACTCATTTGGCGGGCCATTCAGCATTCGAAAAAATATTAATTAATAGCGAATAAATATGTTACACTGGACGAAACCGAAAGCAGCTCTCTAGCTTGCCAAAAAACTGATTTATTGAGTTGTGAACCAACTGACTTGGCTAATGGCAACTAATTGAAATGACAAAGGCGGCGATAAAGACATGAATTAATCTCGAAAGATATAGAGAGAACGATCAAGAGTCAGAGATCTTGATTAAGTCTTGAGTCTCCGCTTCTTTGTAACCTGAGAAAGGGGTTATGGATTCCCATTCCGATTCCGTTTCTTCTTGTGTACCAACTTAGTGGCTCGCCGTCTGTTTGCTTGTCAAAAATTAGCATAAAACTGTTAGAAAAGCCATCATGATGGCCTGGGCGTGGCGCCCAGTGTCTTGAGACAATTGAATGGGATAGCGGAAGGGCTTAGGGAGGGGTCTTCCAGATCCCAGGGAAGGTCTCGGGTCGGGTCTAAGTCCCAGACTCAAGACCTCACAGCTCACAGAGCTCACAGCTCTCAGCCAAGTTCATTAAATAAGTGCGAGGCGTAGCGAAGAGGCCGGCCAACAATGGTGGTGGAATTTATCCATATGAATTGCTGTTTGTCATAAGAGTGGGCCCTCCCCGATCTACCCCCCAACCAACTGCTTTTGGCCATTAGCAGCGGCAGTTAACAGCTTGTAAAACACCAACACCTGCTACAAGTTGTTCTGGGTTCAATAAAACCTGAGAGCCAGCAGTTCATCATCAGCAGCATCATCATCATCGATGGCCACAGAAAAGGAGCAATAGAAAAATCACGAACTACACTGGGTTCCCTTCCCATCACAGTGGCAGATGATTAAAGGCAACGGGGTTTGGAGTCTCTTCAGGGGGGAAGCCCTAACGAAAGCAGTGTCACATTTAAGCCCTCAAAAATCAAGTACACCTTTAATGCCATCCTATTACCCAAAGCCTATCAATTTCAATGGCTCTGCAATTAATTTCATTGAAAGCTCGCCCGCTACGCTTTTTCGTCATGGTCACTCTCCTTTCCACCTAGAATCCAGTTCACCGCGGAGGGTCTTCACTGTGCACAGCACACACACACCCGGGCGAAAGGCATGGCGAAAATTCTTGGGCACAAATGGAACCTGTTTTGCCATCTGGAAAGGGGCAACGGCGACAGCGGAGCAGCAGCTGAAATCTTCTTGTGAGCGCGACCGGAACCGGAGCCCAAAAACAAGATGCCAAGTCGCACAGCTACACACACACAAGCCTAACCCATACACAGGCAGGGGAGGACAGGAGCGACTTCTTTGGCGCCCAAAGAGGGGCCCGCAATTTGGGAAGAGAAGAATTCGCAAAAGGGGGAAGTCCCTGACTCAAGATTTTACTTGTGACTTTGATTAGAAACTAGAAAATAAAGAGTAGAAAGAGCTTGCTTAAGATTTAAAACAGAAGAATCTGTTTAGTGACCTAGCTCAAACTTTGGAGTTTATTTAGAAGGGTTTCAATAGTAACCCCTGATTTCTAACAGTGCACCAGCTGGAGCTCTGAGGGCTGGCTTAGCGCCAGGGCGGTGGCGCAGAAGGTGAAGAAACTCGCATGTAAACGAGTTCGAAATCTGCATTCCAGCGACAGCCAACAGGATTTTCTACTGCTGCCACAAAGGATGATGATGATGATGATGATCATTCCCCCCTGAAGATCTTACGATCGTCATGATGATCAAGAAGCTGGCCTGACTAAGCCCCACCTGTTTCTGTTGCAATTCTCCTGCTCTGCTCTGTTCTGGCCTGACTTGGAATGAAATGCAATGGCTTGGCATAGAATGGAACCGAGGTGGAAGAGACTCCCCAATACGTACACACTATTCATCTTCTTCGGAGAGTGCGTGGGCCCCGAAAAAAACGCTTTGTATGGGTTAGGAGCTCGAACTGGAGCCAGGGTTATGGTTATGGGTGCGGAATCGAAGCTGCGCACGCCCACTAGCAGGGATCCCTCTCTGGATCCGGGAAGGAGGATTGCAATCATATTTTTTCAGAGCAACTTGCGTGGGCGCCGTCAGGATTAAGATTAGCAGTTTAGTTACCTTTTGTTCTCCTTGTCACTGGCTGGATTCCTTCTTATCTCTTTTGGGGACGATCCTCACTAGGTTCAGAGATGCATTCTGCAAGAAAGGGGAAAAACGAATCAGAAAATTAACCAAGATGGAGATGGGGCAGTACACACACATAAATATATTCAAAATAGACGACACTTTTAATGAATTTCAAAATAATTGAGGCCTAAAGTGGCACAAAAAAGCTCGGCGACAGGCAAATAAATGCGAAGCCTATAAATAAACCCACTAACTGGGCGCCTCGGAAGACGAGACACACAAGAAGATACTAGGAGGTAGGGTCACCCAACAAGTTTTGGGGAAATAAAAGCACCAATCGTGAGTATCAATATTTACAAAGTGTTTAGGGGGAAAGCTAGATGATCAAGGGGTAAGCTTTGCTCCTATAAAAATAACAATTCCTCCTGAATACCCCTGATGATGCCACGTGCTAAACTCCCCTTTGGTGTTCGCCTGTCCATTTAAAAAGACATAAAACTAAGACTGCCCCCGAAAAGAGACAGAGCAGAAAAAGTCCCAGCGAAGAAGCCGTGTCATAAATATTCCCAAAATACAAATTTCCAAGCGAGTGGCTAAAAATTATGCCAAAAAGCACATAAATAATAATGGAGAGGCAGTCGAACGATATCCATCCGATACTTTTAATTAATTTATGCGATTCGCTGACTGGCAACCCCCTTAGCCTCCCACCCACCCACACACACACACACACTCTGACAACACACACTCATCAAACACACTCTGATCACACACACTCTTTACACACACTCCCCCCTCCTTGCAGTTGTTGGGCCATAATTTCTGGCATTTTTTTTGAAAAGTCGCCAAGTCGAGCAGGGCCTTAAAAAATTGAAAAAAAGAAAAAACTTAACAACACGAATTTGACTACAGAAAATTTATAAAAAAAAAAGAACAAACAATAAAAATAAAACGAGCGCCACCCCAATGGAAAACAGCTTTTCCGGCGGGGGGAGAGTGTGTCAGAGAGTGTGTGTGACAGTTGTCATTTTTCATAAATATTTTCCCCATTCTTATTTATTTCGCTTTTGTTTGTTCCAAGTGAGAAAATAAACGAAGGAAAACAGACACAAAGCATGGCTATAAGTTCAAGAGAGCGGCATTTTCCAGATTTTCCGATGATATTGCGACACCGACACAGGTCCATCATAACATCATAATCGGGGTTGTCTTCTTTAGGTGGCTTTTCTTTTAATTTTATGACACTTGTCGGTCATCAGGAGGCGATAATGGAACCGGGTTTCAAGTTGTGATAAATAAATTCAGCGATTTGATGGAATTAAATGAATTCCCTCTAAGTTATTAAGTTTAAATTAATAATTTTATGGCTCAAGTCGAAGATGATGACTTAATCAACGGGGGGACACTCAAATTTGAATATAAATGTGAAGAGGTATGTCTTAAAATCAATTAGGAAACGTGTTTGTTTTGAAACTCTTTCTAATACTCAAACTTTGCATAAATCTCAGGATCTACTTAAGGCTTTTCCAAGAACTAAAATGCTTAGAATTGAATCTCAATTCTTTTCCGATTAGATTCGCTTTTTGTTTAGAGACCCCGCAACTATCATATTTCGCCTTGGACGACACTTTTTTTGGCCACATGTTGCCCCAGCTCTCTGATGACTCACTTGGCAGCGAGTTGCAGCAACTGTGGCAGTGGCAGCATAAATGACAGAGAAGCTTTTTCATTTGACACCAACATATCCGACCGACTTCTCCCCAGCTGAGTGTGTGAGTTTTCTTGAGTTTTCTTGAGTTTTTCTCTCGCCTTTTCCGTGGGCGTGCGAAGCCCGCTCGTTCTCACAGATGTGCAACTGTTGCAGAGATGCCTGACTCTGCCTCCGCCTCTTACTTTTCTAGTAATTAAAGCCTTCTCCCTGCTATCCCCTTCTATCTATGCTGCAGATTTCCCCCATTTTCCTCCCTTTTTCTCGTTATTATTACCGCGACATTTGAGCTAATTTTCCCGCTGCTCGCATTCCGCGGGTGAAAGCCATCGACATCTGATTTCACATTCACATTCACATTCACATTTCACGGCAAACACGCGCCATTCTGGCAAAAATGCAAAATGCAACAGCAAAAAATCAAGGAAAACACATACAAAAATAACTACAAACAAAGAGGTAAAAAATACTTAAAGTATCGAACACTTAAATACCCTGGAAGTTTAAAT
>JAEIIM010068898.1:1225-20076 GCA_018874515.1 Drosophila greeni | reverse complement strand
CTTTGTGTTTTTCTTTGGTTTCTCTCGCTTTGTCTCCTCTTTGGTTTTCGGTTTCTTTTGCTTTGTATATTTTTGCTATTTTTGATCTTTGGTTTAATAGACAAAGGTAGCGCTTGACTTGGCGTAAGGTGCTTCTCGTTTTGGTTTCTGTTTTTTGTTTTTTTGCGTAATTAATTTTCCGAAAGTAAAATATGAATTAATTACCTATCGCTCGTGGTGCTAAGCGGCGGCGTAAGCTCAATATATTGACGGCGGTTTAATGGCAAACAAAGTGGCGTCAGTTGCGTGACCCCGGGACTCCGCCATATATCAGCTCTGCGTCCAGCTGCTTGTATATCCTTCGCCGCTGCGTCATGCTGCTCCTTGCTACTTGCTTGTTGCTTGTTTGTCCTTGCTCCCTGCTCCTTGCTTCTGGTTACTGCGTCTTGCTCTTTGCTCCTTGCTTGTTGCTTCTTGTTACTGCTCCTTGCTTCCTGCTCCTTGCTCTCTGCTCCTTGCTGCTTGCTTCTTGTTACTGCTCCTTTCTCCTTGCTTCCTGCTCCTTGCTCCTTGTTCCTTGCTTTTTGCTTATTGCTCCTTGCTGCTAGCTTCTTGTTACTGCTCTTTGCTTCTTGCTTCTGGTTACTGCGTCTTGCTCTTTGCTCCTTGCTCCTTGCTGCTTGCTTGTTGCTCCCTGCTTCTGGCTTCTTGTTACTGCTCCTTGCTTCTAGCTCGTTGCTTCTTGCTGCTTGCTTCTCCCTCGTTGCTCTTTGCTTCTTGCTTCTTGTTACTGCTTCTTGCTCCTTGCTCCTTTCTCCTTACTCCTTGTTCCTTGCTTCTTGTTACTGCTCCTGATCCTCCTTTCCTTGCTGTTGCTGCCTGCCAGAGCTCTCGAGTCCCCTCACTTTACAAGCATTACAAGGACTCCAGGCTCTGGCAGAGCTCTCCTCCTACTAAGCTCCGTCTTCTCCTCCTCCTCCTAGTCGTGGCTGGGTGCATGGTGTTGGTTCTCGGCTAGCTGGCTTAACTCCCTCCTCAGGCATCGTCGAAGGCTATAAAGAGGCCCGGTGTCGTGGCCTAGAACTCCAGGCGATAGGCCGAGCAGGAGGTCTCATGATCCTGCAGGTTGATGGTGCAGCGCGAGGCGGAGGGCGAGAGGTCGATGCGGTGCTTGGCTAGCAGCTCCTCGTTTTCAGCCACCCAATAGCCCAAGACGTCCGTGTCGTAAGTGGGTATAATGGTGACCTCTGTGGGGGAACACATATAAGTAACAAATCGTAAAGGCTTTCTTCCCACTTTACTCACCCAACTCCTTGTCCTCCCATGTCTGCTTGGCCTCGAGCAATGCATCGTACACCTGGCGACTGGGCTCCGTGCCGGAGAACACGTAGTAGCGGGCACGCACCCGCTTGAAGAAGTCCACGTGGGCGTAGTAGGAGTTGCCATTGTGCGGTACATAGGTGAGATCCACATAGACGGGCGCCGGCTTCTTCACATTCGCCTTGTTGGGCGACTCGCTGCGCTTGCGCAGATTCTTCTCGTTGTTCAGACGCGTCTTGGTGGCCACCATGCGGCGTTCCTTCTTGGGCGTGGTCCGTATATCGGATGAGCCGCCCTCCACGGGCAGGGGAGCGGGCGAGGGCAGGCCCAGGGGTTTGCCCCACTCCTCCAGGCGGTCCTTGGGCAGGGCGCCAGTCGAAGAGGAGGAGGCGGAGGAGGAGCTCGTTGTGGTCGTGGCTGTGGCTGTGGTTGTGGCTGTGACGGGAGGCGCTTCTAGCTTCTCCTGTGGCTTCTCCTGTGGCTTGTCTTGTGGCTTCTCCTGCAGCTTCTCCTGTGGCTTCTCCTCTTGCTTACCCTCCAGCTTCTTCTCCAGCTTCTCCTCCAGCTTCTCCTGCTGCTTCTCCTGCTGTTGCTGCTGTCCCACTGTCCCGAAACCCGTCTCCCCCACCCGCATCCTTTGGACATCGCTGAGGGGGAAGCGCTGGCGCTCGGCGGAACCGCTGACCATCTGCTGCTCCACCTCGTCGGCCTTGGAGGGCGAGTACGAGTATTTGGCGGTGACGGAAGACATGACCTCGGCGCCGCGCGCCTGCACATGCTCCTCGAGCGCCCGC
Organism: Drosophila greeni; assembly: GCA_018874515.1. Classification (NCBI taxonomy): domain Eukaryota; kingdom Metazoa; phylum Arthropoda; class Insecta; order Diptera; family Drosophilidae; genus Drosophila; species Drosophila greeni. Next base: position 17,983 of record JAEIIM010068898.1, on the reverse strand, counting down.
TGGAAGTCCTTGTCCGCCTGGTCGAGGAACTTGTGTCCCGCCCAGGTCTGTTGGCTGCTGCTCTCCACGCTCTCCGATGACTGGCTATCGTTGCCTCCACCCTGTGTGGGCACTGGAATGGGCTCTGTGATGGCCATGGCAGCGCTAACCTGGAAGCCATCGTCCTGGGGCAGGGCTCCGTAAAAAGAGGTGGCCATGGGATCGGCCGTGCGTGGCAGCATCATGATCGAGCGCGCCGTCGAGTGCTCCTCGCTGCCGTACTGCGGCGGAATGTCATCCTGGCTCTCGTCCCCATCCTCGGCATCCAGATCGGAGCGCCTGCTCACCCCGGAGCTCGAGTGCTGCAGCTCGTAGCTGGTGGCGCTGCGCGGTGAGCCAGGCAGGAGCAGATCGTCGTCATCCTCGCTTCCGGGAGTGCTGGAGCGGTAGAGGCTGCCGCGGAGCAGGGCCACCTCCTTGGGGATCAGCTGCTGCTGCTGCTGCTGCTGCTGGTCGCGCTCGCTCTCGCTGGTGGTGCGCGTGGTGGTCACCATGGTCACCTTCTCGCTGTCCGGCTCCGAGCTGTCCGTGGTGGTCACTGTCTTCTGTTCGGTCACGATCTCCTTGCCATCGGCGGATATCACCTTGGTCACCGTGGTGATGGTCGTGGTGATGATCTTCTCGGTGCTGCCGCTCAAAGCGGTGGTGCTTTCGATGCCGCGGAGTTCATGGAGCTCGGGGAGATCCACCTCGGTTTCGGTTCCGGTCAAGATCTGTTCCTGCTGCAGCTCTAGGGATTTGAGCTCATCCTTGCTCACCCGCGGAAAAGGTGAAGTGGGTTTGGGCGAGGACTCTGGCGTCTCCGTGTGCGATTCCCTGCCCAAAGGTGTGGGTATGGACTGACTCTCCGAGGTTAGGGCTCCGGGACTGGACTTGCCGCTAATGTCCTTCGGCGACAGGGGACCCGAGGTGCACGAGGAGGACACAATGCTGGCGGCACTCGACTCGCACTTGGCTCCGGTTGAGGCTAATGCTCCTCCCGCTCCTGCTAAGGCTGCTCCCGCTGATGTAGTGGACATGGTCTTGACACTGGGACTCACTGGCGCCGTGGGCGGTGTCTTGCGGTCCGCAGCCTCGGCCTGATCCTGGCCAGACTGCTCCACCAGCTGCGTGAGGGTAATAGACTCCACCTTGGAGGTAGAAGTGGAGGTGGCGGAGGTTGAGGAGGAGGTTTCCTCCTTCTTGGAGCTGCTGCTGCTGGTGGTGGTGCTGATGAGCTGCTCGCTGGTCTGCAGGAGCTTCTTCTCAAGTGTTTTCTCCTCCTGCTTCTCCTCTTGCTTCTCCTCCTGCTTGTGCTTCTGCTCCTTCTCCTTCTCCTTCTCCCGCTCCTTCTCCTCCTCCTTCTCCTTCTCCTTCTCCCGCTCCTTCTCCTTCTCCCTCTCCTGTTCCTGCTCCTCTTGGATATCCTCAATCTCCTCTCCCGCCGGCTTGTAGATGCTGGTCATCATGATGGTGGCTATGGACTTGGACCTGCCCTCCTTGACGCTGGCCCGCTCCTCCTCCTCATCCTCGTCGTCGGGCTCTTCGTCCTCGGGATCGCTGTGGGTAAGGCGACCCTCGCTGAGCAGGGATTCGCGTCGAGACTCATCCGTGCCCACGAAGAGCGTTCGCTGGGAGGCACTGCCTGAGCTGGCCTTCTTCAGGCACTCCTCTGCCGTCTTGGTGGCCTCGGCGCTAAAGGTTTCCTTGGCGGAGACAATCTTCTCGGTGGCCAAAAACTCGGCCACGGTCTCCTTGAGGTTCTCATCGCGCAGGGAACTAGTGGTGGCCTCGCTAAGGAGCTCACGCGACTCCTTGACTGTCTTTTGGGCAGCTGCAGCTGTGCTAGTTTGAATCTCGCTGACAATGGACTCGGAGGAGCACTCCTCGGACTGCACCTGGAGCTCCTCCAGCTGGGAGACGGACGTAGTGGTGGCGGTGTCCTCCTTCAAGGTTCCCTTCTCGGTCAGCAGGCTGGAGAGTGACTCCCGGCGAGAGCTGTCCTCCACCTTGAGGCTGCTGCTTAGGGAGTCGCTGGTGGTGGACTCCTCGCTGCGCAGCTGCAGGACCGAGGACTTGGTCACCGTGCTGCTGGACACAGACTCCACGCTGGACTTGGACTTCTCCTCCAGCTTCTTGGACTCCGACGAGCTCTCTGTAGTCGTAGTTGTGGTGGTGGTGGAGGTGCTGGACCTTAGCAGGGACTCCAAAGAGTCCAAGGTCTCCTCGCCGGCAGCCTGGGAAGTCTTCGAGGGCTCCTTGTCGCTGGCCTGGCTGGCTGAGGACTCGGGACGCGATGTCTTCTCCAGCTTCTCCAGCTTCTCCTCCTTCTCGTGGCTCTCCTGCTCCTGCTCCTGCTTCAGCTGAGCCTTCTCCGACTGCTCAATCTTGTCCTTCTCCTCGATGGAAATCGGGCCAGACTTCTGGTCCGGCGAGGACTTCTCCGACTCAATCTCCACCTTCATCAGGCCAATCTCCAGGCGCTCCTCCGCCTCGCTGGTCTTCAGCTTCTCCTCCAGCTGGCGCTCATCAAAGTCGGGTATAATGTCGGTGATGTCCTTGTCGGACTTTAAAACCTTGGCCACATCGGCCACAATCTTGGCCACCTCCTCCTCGCGCGGCGACAGCGGCCTGAGGGGCTGCGAGGGAATCATGGAGCCGGGCTTGTCGCTGCTGGGCGGCGAAAAGCGATGCTCCTCGTCGTCCTCCTCCTTGATGTCGTGCAGCACGGGCTCATCGCGCTCGCAGATGGTCACCGTGAACTCGGGCGAGCCAACGGTGGTGATGTGGGTCTCGCGGAGCTCCGAGAAGGTGCCCAGCTCCAGGTTGGTCTCCGTGGAGGAGGCGGAGGCGGAGGAGGAGCTCTCGCTTACTTTGGTTACCTGTTCCGTGGTCGTCGTTGTCTCGCTCTTGCCTGTCACCTTCTCTGTGACCTCCTGCACCTTCTTCTCTGCGGAGTCCACGGCGGCAGTGAACAGGCTGGTCACGCTGCTGATCTTGGTGTCCAACGCGGACTGGAGCTCACTGCTCTCCTTGCTCACCTGCTCCAGGGTCTCGGACACCGAGCTCTCCACCTTCTTCACGGAGCTCTCGACCTTCTCCTCAACCTGCTTCACGGAGCTCTCCAGCTTCTCAACCTTCTCCTCCACCTTGGAGGTTATGGTCTCGAAGAGCGACTTCGTCTCCGACTTGCTTTCCGACTGCGACTCCTCCTTGATCTCCGACTTAATCTCCGTTGTGATCTCCTCAAGACCCAGCAGGTCAGCCACCTCCTCTGTAATATCAGTGGCCTCCAGCACAGGAGAGGCCTCGTCCACGGGACTGGAAGCTGTGTGTGCCGCAGCGGATTGGGCCTGCTCCGCGGGCTTGGGAGAAACAGACTGCGCGGCAGATGCCTCGACCTGTGTCTTAGAGAAGTCTCCCTCTGCCACGTCCACGGGACTTGAGATGGTGGGCAGCGCGCCCTTTGCCTCGGCGGCTATCTGGCTCAAATCCAGACTCAGCTCCGCGATGGAGCGTGGCCCCTCCTCGATCGGAGAGGAGGCGGTCTCGGCCACCGAGCCGGGTCGAGATGATTCCTTGGAGGCCACAGCTGGCGAGAGCTTCTCCGCCGAGGACTCGGGACGTGAGGGAACGGGCGACTTGGCGTCCTTGACACTCTCCGCCTTTGTGCTTTCGGCCACAGACTCCGCGACGGAGACTGGACGGGAGGGCTCCTTGGACTTGTCCGCTTCATCCTTCACGCTTCCAGCTACGGATTCTGGGCGGGAAGCCTCCTTGGAGGCGGCGGGCGACTTCTCGTCCTTTGTACTCTCCGCCTTCACGCTCTCCGCGATGGATTCCCTTCTGGAAGGCTCCTTGGACTTTTCAGCCTCCTCCTTGACGCTCTCGGCCACGGACTCTGGTCGTGAGGCTTCCTTAGAGGCCACTGCAGACTTGTCGTCCTTGGCGCTGTCTGGCTTCACGCTCTCCGCCACGGATTCGCGGCGACTTTCTGCCTTTTCAGCCTCGTCCTTGACGCTTTCAGCCACGGATCCCGGGCGGGAGGCTTCCTTCGATGCGGGTGCAGACTTCTCATCCTTGGTGCTCTCCGCCTTGACGCTCTCCGCCACCGACTCTCGCCGGGATGCTTCCTTGGACTTCTCAGCCTCGGCCTGGACACTTTCCGCAACGGATTCTGGCCGGGATGCCTCCTTGGAGGCCAGCGCGGACTTGGCATCCTTCTCACTCTCCTCCTTTGCACTCTCGGCCACCGACTCGCGGCGGGAAGGTTCCTTGGACTTGTCGGCCTCATCCTTAGAGCTCTCCGCCTTGGTGCTTTCGGCCACAGATGCGGGTCGGGACGCCTCCTGCGACGGGGCAGCGGATTCCTTGACGCTTTCGGCCTTAGATTCAGGACGAGAGGCCTCCTTGGATGCGCTTGGAGAGGCTTCTGGCTTGACGCTCTCAGCCTCTGATTCCCTCCGAGATGCCTCCTTGGACTTCTCAGCTTCCTCCTTGACGGACTCGGCCACGGACTCTGGTCGGGATGCTTCCTTTGAGGCCTGGGCGGACTTCTCGTCCTTAGCGCTGTCTGCCTTAGTGCTCTCGGCAACCGATTCCCGACGACTTTCTGCCTTCTCAGCCTCGTCCTTGACGCTCTCCACGACAGAACCTGGCCTGGAGGCTTCCTTGGAGGCAGGAGCTGACTTCTCATCCTTGGCGCTCTCCGCCTTGAGGCTCTCTGCCACCGACTCCCTTCGCGATGGCTCCTTGGACTTGTCGGCGTCGCCCTTGATACTTTCGGCTACGGATGCCGGACGGGATGCTTCCTTCGAGGCCAGCGGAGACTTGTCCTCCTTGGCGCCATCCGATTTCACACTCTCAGCCACGGATCCCCTATGACTAGCAGCCTTCTCGTCCTCGTCCTTGACGCTTCCTGCAACGGATCCGGGTCGAGAGGCTTCCTTGGAGGCCAGCAGGGAAGAGGCCTCCTTGACCGTTTCCTCGGCCTTGACACTCTCAGCGACAGATGCGCGGCGCGACGGCTCCTTTGATTGCTCCGCTTCCTCCTTGAGGCTCTCGGCCACGGACTCTGGGCGAGAGGCTTCCTTGGACGCCAGCGAGGACTTGTCGTCCTTGGCGCTGCCTTGCTTAAGGCTCTCAGCCACCGATTCCCGCCGGCTCTCGGGCTTCTCTTCCTCCTCGTCCTTGTGGCTTTCGATCACGGATGCTGGCCGGGAAGGTTCCTTGGAAGTCGCTGGTGGCGACTTGTCGTCCTTTGTACTCTCCGCCTTGGTGCTCTCTGCCACCGACGCTGGTCGGGATGGCTCCCTGGACTTGTCATCCACAACGGATGCCGGCCGGGAGGCCTCCTTGGAGGCAGGTGCAGATCCTTCATCCTTTGTACTTTCTGGCTTCACACTTTCTCGACGACTCTCCGGTTTCTCGGCCACTGACTCGGGTCTTGAGGCCTCCTTGGATGCCAGCGGGGACTTGTCGACCTTCTCAGGCTCCTCCTTGACGCTCTCCGCCACGGAAGCTGGCCGGGAGACCTCCTTGGAGGCCATCGGCGACTTCTCATCCTTGGTGCTCTCCGCCTTCAGGCTTTCGGCCACGGACTCGCGTCGGGATGCCTCCTTGGACTGTTCGGTCTCCAGCACCGAGTCTGGCCGGGATGGTGCCTTCGAGGCTTGGGCAGACTCTGCCTCCGGCTTCTCGGTCTCATCCTTGAGGCTTTCCACAACCGAGCCAGGTCGGGAGGCTTCCTTCGAGGCCACAGCAGGAGACTTGTCATCCTTGGATTCGCGGCGGGACGGCTCCTTGGACTCCTTCTCATCCTTGACACTCTCCACCACGGATTCGGGTCTGGAGACCACCAAGGGGGACGTCTTGCCATCCTTGGCACTCTCAGCCACGGAACCTGGTCGACTTTCTGGCTTTTCAGCTTCGTCCTTGACACTTTCCGCCACTGATGCCGGGCGGGAGACCTCCTTGGAGGCCAACGCGGACTTGTCAGCCTTTTCAGCCTCCTCCTTGACACTCTCCGCCACGGAAGCTGGTCGCGAGACCTCCTTGGAGGCCAGCGGTGACTTCTCCTCCGCCTTGGTGCTCTCTGCAACGGATGCGGGACGCGACGGTTCCTTGGACTTTTCGGCTTCCTCCTTGACGCTCTCCGCCACCGATTCGCGTCGGGAAGGCTCCTTGGACTCTGGCTTAGCGCTCTCGGCGAGGCTCTCTCTTCGGGATGGCTCCTTGGACTCTTCCTTGACACTGCCCGCCACCGATTCCGGACGGGAGACCTCCTTGGAGGCTAGTGGAGACTTGTCGTCCTTGGCACTCTCGGCCTTTGTACTTTCGGCGATCGATTCGCGGCGTGAGGGCTCCTTGGAGTGAGCCAGGGAAGCTGCCTGCTGCTCGGCCTCATCCTTGGCACTTTCGGCCGGAGATTCGGGTCGCTCTGAGGGTGATCCATGAGATCCAATGGGGGACTTGGCTGCCTCATCCACGGGACTCGACACCGTGGCCTCAATGTCCACCTTGGCAAGCTCTGCCGGCTGTCCAGGAGCCGCCGAAGTGGGAGAGCTTGTGGGCGTTGCTGTCTGAGGGAAGTCGCCATGGGCCACGTCCACGGGACTGGACAGAGTCGGGAGGTTGCCCTTGAGCTCCAGGCTCAGCTGGGGGAAGTCCTTGGCCGCCTCCTCGATGGGGGACGAGGCAGTCTCAGCCGAGGCTACCTTGGAGTCTGCCACCGAGTCACGGCGGGATGCCTCTTTGGATTTGTCTTCCTTGGGACTGTCGGGTCTGGAGGCTTCCTTCGAGGCAGGAACTGGTGACTTGGCATCCTCGACATCAGCTTTCTCTGGCTCTGCGCACTCCTCCGGCGACTCCGGCCGGGACTCGTGCTCGGATCCCGAGGCAGTCTTGGGAGCCTCGTCAACGGGCGATGAAACTGTGGCGGCGGCGCCGATCTTCGAGAGCTCAGCTGGCTGCGAGGGCGGGGCCACTGCTGAGGAGAGAGGAGCTGCGGCCACGCGGGAGAAGTCGCCCTCGGCCACGTCCACGGGGCTGGAGTCTGTGGGCAGCTTTCCCGCTGGCTCCGCTTGAAGGTTGAGCGCCAGGCTGGCCCTCTTTACGACCTCCTCCGCGGACTCTGGGAACTCCATGGCAGCCTCCTCGATGGGCGAAGACGCCGTCTCGGCCACTGACTCCGGGCGGGAGGCCTTGAGCTCCGCCTCGGCGTGGTCACTGGCCACGGACAGGGGCCGGGGAGAGGACTCCTTCGAAATGGCCGCCGACTTCTCGGCCAGGGATTCGCGGCGAGAGGGTTCCTTGGACTTGTCGTCCTCCTTAGCGCCGTCCTCCGCCACGGACTCGGGTCGGGACACTTCCTTCGAGGCCTGGGCGGACTTCTCCTCCTTGACACTGCCCGCAACCGATTCCCGGCGACTTTCAGCCTGTTCGACTTCGTCCTTGATGCTTTCCACGACCGATGCCGGGCGGGAGACCTCCTTGGAAGCCACTGGGGACTTCTCGTCCTTTGTACTTTCAGCTTTTACACTCTCAGCGACGGACTCGCGACGCGATGGCTCCTTGGACTTGTCCGCTTCATCTTTTACGCTTCCAGCAACGGATTCTGGGCGGGAGGCCTCCTTGGAGGCGACGGGCGACTTCTCGTCCTTTGTACTCTCCGCTTTGACGCTCTCGGCGATGGATTCCCGTCTGGAAGGCTCCTTGGACTTCTCAGCTTCCTCCTTGACGCTCTCGGCCACGGACGCTGGTCGTGAGGCCTCCTTGGAGGCCACTGCAGACTTGTCGTCCTTGGCGCTGTCAGGTTTCACGCTCTCTGCCACGGACTCGCGGCGACTCTCTGCCTTCTCAGCCTCCTCCTTGACGCTCTCAGCCACTGATCCCGGGCGGGAGGCTTCCTTCGACGCGGGTGCAGACTTCTCATCCTTGGTGCTCTGCGCCTTGAGGCTCTCCGCTTTGATGCTCTCTGCCACCGACTCTCGCCGGGATGCTTCCTTGGACTTCTCAGCCTCGGCCTGGACACTTTCCGCCACGGATTCCGGTCGGGATGCCTCCTTCGAGGCCAGCGCGGACTTGGCATCCTTCTCGCTCTCCTCCTTCACGCTCTCGGCCACCGACTCGCGTCGGGAGGGTTCCTTGGACTTGTCTCCTTCCTCCTTAGTGCTCTCCGCCTTGGTGCTTTCGGCCACAGATGCGGGTCGGGATACCTCCTGCGACGGGGCAGCGGATTCCTTGACGCTTTCTGCCTTAGATTCTGGACGAGAGGCCTCCTTGGATGCCATTGGAGAGGCCTCTGGCTTGACGCTCTCAGCCACCGATTCCCGGCGAGATGCCTCCTTGGACTTCTCAGCTTCCTCCTTGACGGACTCGGCCACGGATTCTGGTCGGGATGCTTCCTTTGAGGCCTGGGCGGACTTCTCGTCCTTGGCACTGTCTGCCTTGAGGCTTTCAGCGACCGATTCCCGACGGCTTTCTGCCTTCTCGGTTTCGTCTTTAATGCTCTCCACAACAGAGCCTGGCCTGGAGGCTTCCTTGGAGGCAGGGGCTGACTTCTCATCCTTGATGCTCTCCGCCTTGATGCTCTCCGCCTTGAGGCTCTCTGCCACGGACTCCCTTCGAGATGGTTCCTTGGACTTGTCGGCTTCCGCCACGGAGGCTGGTCGCGACGCTTCCTTCGAGGCCAGCGGCGACTTGTCCTCCTTGGCTGGCTGCACACTCTCCACCACTGACTCTGGCTTGTCGGTGTCGTCCTTGTCGCTTTCCGCTGGTGATTCCGGTCTGGACGCTTCTCGGGACACCTTGACGCTCTCGGCAACGGAGGCGGGTCTCGAGGGCTCCTTGGACGCCTTGCCGCTTTCGTCCTTGACACTTTCTGCCACTGACTCGGGCCGCGAGGCCTCCTTGGAGGGCGGAGCCGATGTCTTGACATCTTCCGCAACGGACGCTGGACGAGAGGCTTCCTTGGAGGCATCCTTGGGACTCTCCGCCTTCACGCTTTCGGCCACGACGGACTCGCGGCGGGACTCGGCTTTGTCGCTCTCCGCCACCGAGGCTGGCCGGGATGCCTCCTTGGAGGCCAGCGGAGACTCCTTCTCATCCTTGACGCTCTCCGGCTTGATGCTCTCGGCCACAGACTCGCGACGGCTTTCCGGCTTCTCGGCTGCCTCCTTGGTGGCTCCGAGAACGGATCCTGGTCGCGAGGCCTCTCTGGAGGGCAGCGGCGATGGCTCCTTGGACTTGTCCGCCACTGACTCCGGCCGAGAGGCTTCCTTGGAGCTCTCTGCCTTGATGCTCTCAGCCTTGACGCTTTCGGCAATGGATTCGCGACGCGATGGCTCCTTGGACTTGTCTCCTTCGTCCTTGGCGCTGCCCACAGCCGACGCTGGGCGCGAGGCTTCCTTGGAGGCTGGAGTTGATACCTTGGCTTCCTCGGCTGCCACCGATTCGCGTCGGCTGTCTGCCGACTTCTCGGCCTGATCCTTGATGCTCTCGGCCACCGAGGCGGGTCGTGAGGCTTCCTTGGAGGCCAGTGGAGACTTCTCGTCGGCGATCGATTCGCGACGCGATGGCTCCTTGGACTTGTCCGCTGCGGATGGTGGCCTGGACGCCTCCTTGGAGGCAGCCTCCGGTGACTTCTCCTCCTTGGCTGCCTCCTCATCGACGAGACCTTCGGCGGAGGCTGGTCTAGAGGGTTCCTTGGAGGCTGGTCTTGAGGTTTCTTTGGAGTCAGGTCTCGAAGCCTCCTTGGAGGCCAGCGGTGACTTGTCATCCTTGGTGCTCTCGGCCTTAATGCTTTCGGCCACCGACTCCCTTCGCGATGGCTCCTTGGACTTGTCAGCAGCAACTGATTCTCGTCGTGATGGCTCCTTGGACTTTTCCGCTTCATCCTTCACGCTTCCAGCAACGGATTCTGGGCGGGAAGCCTCCTTGGAGGCAGCGGGCGACTTCTCGTCCTTTGTACTCTCCGCCTTAACGCTCTCGGCGATGGATTCCCGCCTGGAAGGTTCCTTGGACTTCTCAGCTTCCTCCTTGACGCTCTCGGCCGCTGATTCTGGCCGGGACACCGGCTTCTCAACGCTGGGTTTGGTGCTCTCCGCCAGGGATTCGCGACGGGAGGGTTCCTTGGACAGAGCCTCGTCCTTGGGACTTGCAGGCTTTGCCGACTCGGGTCGGGATTCGGTCTCCTTCTCGGGTTCTGGCTCCTTCTCTGGCTTCTTCTCCGCCTCCTTCTCCGCCTCCTTCTCTGTCTTCTTCTCCAGCTCCTTCTCCGCCTCCTTCTCTGGTTCCTTCTCCGCCTCCTTCTCTCCCTCTGGCTGCTTCTTCTGTGCCTCCAGCTGCGTCTGCTTGGTCTGAACCTGCACCTCCACCTCGATGGCCTCCTCAATGGTGGCTGGACTCTCCATGGAGACGGTGTCTTCGCGTTCCTTGGTGTCCTTGGGTGGAAGGGCTGCCAGAGGCGCCACCAGCTGGGCGGGCAGCTCATCCTCGGAGGTTATGTCACTGGTCTCTTTCTCCTCGGGCGTGCTAGCCGACTTCTTGGCCTCCTTTTCGGTGATTACAACGGCTGAAGCTGCTGTCTCTGCCTTGTCCTCTTCGGCCTGCGGTTCCTCCTTGGTGTCAGCTTCTGCTTCGGGCTTGTGCTGCTCCTCCAGGGGTTTAGCTTCGGACTTATGCTCCTCCTTATCCCCCTCCTGGGGTTCAGCTTCGGGGGTGACTTTCTTGACTTCAACGAGCTCCTCCTTGGGCGAAGGTGAGACCAGGATTTCCACTACTCGGGGTGCCTCTGCGTCGGCCTTCTCCTGCTCTTCCTCCGGCTCTGCCTCGACTTCAGCTTCAACTTCAGCCTCAGCTTCCACTTCACCTTCACCTTCACCTTCACCTTCACCTTCACCTTCAGCCTCTCCCTCCGCCTCCTTGGCTTCCTTCTCGTCGTCCGTCTCCTTCTCCTCCTTGGCGGACTCCTCCTTGTGCGAAATGCTCTTGGCGCCGGCATCCTGGCTGTCCTTCTCGTACAGCCCCAGGTCGGCCTCCTCGTGCACGGGCAGATCGGCGACCTCGTCGGGCGTTTTGATCACATCCCGCAGGAGATTCTGCTGCGCCTCGAAGGTCATCTTCATGGGCAGGACACGTTCCCCGGAATCGGTTTCAGCCTTGCCCAGCTGCGGAGCAACGGCACCCACCACATCCTTGGCTGCCGTGGCCGTAAGAATGTCCGCCTTGAGGACGGGAGCTGCTGCCTCGGTGACCGCCTGAACGCTGGCCACCACCACCGCAATGGCCTCCGTCTCCTTGGTCTCCTCCTTGACGTACTTCTCCTCGATCACCAGGTCCTCCTTGATCTGGTCCAGGGGAATGCGCTCGTCCTCGGGCAGGGTGGGCGCCGTGGTGGCTCCCGACTCGATGGTGGCCGAGAATTTCTCCTCGGGCAGGCTCTCCTGCAGGTTCACAGGCAAAGCATCGACGGCTGGCTCCTCCGCAGGCTCGTCCTTGGTGTCGGAGGTCTTCTTGCTCAGCTTCTCTTCGGGCGTGGGCGAGGAGAGTTCCGTTTCCTCCAAGGGCTTGGTAACCAGCTGCTCCTTGGCCAGGTCCTTGGCTGTGGCTATGATTTCCTGCACCTCGGCCTTGATGTCGCTTGTCTCGGGGTGCGCGTCTTCGACCTCAACCTCCGACTCCTCCTCCTGCCTGGCGGCGGCGGAGCCACCCTCCAGACGCGCCTTCCTCTCGGCCGCCTCCACCTTGGCAATGGCCGCCTCGATCTCCTCCTCGGCGCTCTTCTTGCGCTTCTTCTCCGATTCCTGCGAGTCGCGCTGATGCTTCTGGATCTCCTCCTCCTCCTTGGTCATGCTGCTCTCCTGCTCCACAATGGAGTCCTCGGTGTACTGCTCCACCTCCTCCTTCTCAATGATCAGGTACTCCTCCTCTTCCTCGGGTTCTTCCTCACCATCGCCTGCGGGCATCTCTCTCAGCTCCGCCTTGATCTGCGCGTGCTGCTGCTGCTGCTGCTGGTGCTGATGACGCTTCATCTCGTCGCGACTAAACACCGCCTCGATCTCGCGCACCACCTCCTGCTCCTCCTTGAGATCGTCCAGCTCGCGCTGCTTCTCCGCATCGAGTTCCTGGGAGGCAGTGAGATCCTGCAGCAGCTTCTTGGCCGCCGTGGCCTCGTCCGCGGAGGGTGTGGACACCAGGCTGGAGTCAGTGGTGGTGGTGCCGCCGCCCTTCTCCAGTCGCTGTGTCTTCTTCAAGCTGGGCTTGGCCTGCTTCACGGGGCTGCCGGGTGCGGGAGCTCGCTTTGAGGGGGAGACGCCGCGCGGCCTCCTCGAAATGGGTTTCCTTTGCTGACCAGCTCCTGTTGCAGTAGCTGTCGAGGCTGCAGACTTGGTCTCTGTTTGAACCCTTCTCTCTGTAGCGGAGGTGGTGGTCACCCGCCTGGCCTGCTGCGCCGAACTGGTGACCCTTGCCGCCTGCTGCTTGGACTCTAGCACCTTCCGGTTGTTGGCCTCCTTGGCGCTCTTGGCCGGCGTGCTGCTGGGACTGGACTTCGTAGTGGCGGTGGCCGTGGTTCGGCTGCTCAGCGTTGCCTTGGCCGCCTTCACGGCGGAGGCCCGGGCTGCCGGCGTGGCCGTTGGGGAGCTCTTCTTCTCGTCTCGCGGCTTAACCAGCTTGCGGTCCATGGACTTGGGCGGCTTGGTATCAATGCGGGAGCGCACCACGGGCTTTACCTCGGCCCGGGGCTTGTCCGTCTTGGTTGTGGCCTTGGTTGAGGCCTTGCTAACAGGCTTGCCAGTGGGCGTGGCTTCGCTGGCGGGAGCTGGGGTTACAGCCACCGCATCCACCGAATCCTTGGAGGGAGCTGGAGGTGGAAGCACTACCTCCTTTTCCTTCTCCTTCTCCTTCTCCTTCTCCTTTTCCTTCTCTACGACCTTCTTCTCCACCTCGCCGGCATCCTTGTTGTCCTGCTCGGGCTCTGTTTCGGCAGCAGCCTCCTCCTCGACCTGCTCAGGCTCTGGCTCTGGCTCCGGCTCCTGTTCCTGCTCTGGCTCTGCATCCGTGTCTATGGATTCAGCCTTGGTGCGGACTAGGGAAGCAGCTTGTGCTGCTGCAGCTGCAGCTGCCGCCGCCGCAGCAGCCGCTGCTGCCGCCTCCTTGGCCTTGTTGTCCTGCTGCTGGGCAGGTAGAGCTCCAGCTCCTCCAAACTTGGCGCTCTTGTAGGTGGCACTGGGCGGTGCCGGCGTGGCCTCAATGGCCGACTTGAGGCTCTTGCGCGTGCTGGCCACCGTCTGGATGGCCATGGCCGGGGCTATGGACTTGGCCGTGCACGTGGAGTGCTTCATGAACTCCAAATGCTTGAGCTTCTCGAGTCCCTCCTGGATCTTAAAGTCGGGCGTGCTGCCCGGGAAGAGAATGCGGGTGATGGTGTCCTCCGGGTTGGCGGGTTGCCACACCAGAAGAGCGCAAATCGAGACAAGATTCTGCAGGGGAAAGTTGAAATCCCGCGAGTCGCGACCGGCGAAGAGACGCTGATCGCCGGCATGCCACTTCTGGAGGAACTCCTTCACCTCCTTGGAGTCCCGGGCCGGGCTTATCACATACATGTCCAGGGTGCCGTGGCCCACCTTGTGGTAGAGATTGACCGGCTCCTGGTTGCGGTAGCAGACCTGCGGCTTCAAATCCAAAGCCTTCAGGTCGTTGACGATGCCGTGGCCGCGCTCGAAGAGATCGATGAGCAGCGGATCGCGGTCCTTGTCGCCATCGGGACTGCCGGGCAGGCAGCCCCGCCGATCAGGTACGTTGCCAAAGAAGTGTCCGATCTGGGGATAGACATGGGAGTCCCTCTTGCGCGCCACCACGGCGCCCAGTCCCTGGACGTTGCTGTTGTTGAGTCGTGTCATCAGCACGGCGTCCAGGCGGTCCAAATGGCGGGCAAAGTCCCAGAAGCAGGCCTTCCTATTAAAGCCGCCATCAACTGAAAAGGAGGGAGAAGGTAATGAGTTAAGAGAAATCAAAGATAACCACTTCCAGACCTACCTAGCATGTTAAACCCGTTGATTCCGAAGAGCGCTGCATCGCCCTGGCCGCCGGGGAAGACGTATAGTGTGGGATGCGTGAACCTTATGTTGCCCACCACATCCGAGGTCTCGAGCAGCTCCCGCAGCGAGGTAGGCATCACCATGGGCGCCAGGTAGTCTGCAAAAGAACTCAGGTTACTCTCCGAAGTAACTCTCTCCGAAATACTGAAGCTCCTTACCTATAAACCCATTGATGTACTCGCTACTGGTCTCCAGCACATCCACGGGATTAATCCTGATGCGACACTGACGGGCAAAGGACTTGTCCGGCAGCGTGTGCCACAGACCCGCATCCGCGCAATGAATGTTCATGGTGATGGTGTCGGCATAGGCACGGATCACCCTTTGTACGTCGTGCTCCTGGAAGGCCTCCGAGAAGTCCGCCACCGAGAAGGTTCCGTCCTAAAGGGGAAAACGAGAAGTGAGTCTAGGGAATCTTGGGAAATGTCTGGGGGGAGGGTTTAGAAAAGGACCTAGGTAAGACAGTCTGGAAAGAGCTCTGGGGGGGTTCGTTCTTAAGAGGTTAATTCTGAGGAGGTTCGGTTTGGAAGGTTCTTTCTGAAGAAGTTATTTTGGAAGGGGTTTTTAAGGGATTAAGTTGGAGTACAAGGAGATTTTTAAATGGGTTTCCAGGAAGGATAAGTTGGAGAGTCCAGAAACGGCTTAGGAGGGGTTTGTTAGGTTCGAAAGGTTAATAAGGAGGAGCTTCTCTAGGGAAAGTATGTTCTGGGAAAAGGTTCTTTTAGGGGAAGTTCGCCTTCAAAAGTTCTTAAGGAAGTTCTTTTAGGAGGGGTTTTTAAAGGAATAAGTTAGAGTAAAAGGAGATCTTTGAATGGGTTTTCAGGAAAGATAAGTTAGTTAGAGAGTCTAGAAAGGGGTCTAGTCTAGGAGGGGTTTGTTAGGTTCAAAAGGTTAATTAAGAAGAGGTTCTACATGGAAAATTTGTTCGGGGAGAAGGTTCTTTCTGAGGAAGTTCGCTTTCAGGGGTTCTTAAGGAAGAAGTTCTTTTAGAAGGGGTTTTTAAGGGGTTTAGTTAGAGTATAAGGGGATCTTTGAATGGGTTTTTTTAGGAAAGATAAGTTAGTTAGAGAGTCTACAAAGGGGTCTAGTCTAGGAGGGGTTTGTTAGGTTTGAAGGGTTAATAAAGAGGAGGTTCTCTAGGGAATATTCGTTCTGGGAGAAGGTTCTTTCTGGGGTTTGCTTTCAGGGGTTCTTGAGGGAGTTAAGTTAGAGAAGAGGGAAACCCCTGAGTAGGTCCCCTTCAAGGAAGTTACCTCTAAGAGAGCCTGCTTTAGTATGTTTCCTCCTCCGAAGAAGTTAACAAGTCCCCTAAACTCACCTGAAGTATCCAGGAACCATTGCCGCTGAACGTATACCCGGCATGGATGATGTGCCGGTGCCGGGTGAAGCTGCTCAGCAGGTTACGCATGCACTGGATCAGCGTGTTGTACTGGGGATGGATGAGCACCTCCGTTACCAGGTTCTCGCTGGCATACTGTATGAGTCGTTCGCCTGCAAGTAAAAAACAAAAAGAAAGGAGTTTAGCTAAGTAAGGGAGTAAGTGTAAGGAGTAAGTGTAAGGTAGTAAGTGTAAGGAGTAAGGTATAATAATGGCCAAAACTTCCCTACAGTCTAAAAGCCTCCACTCTGACCTCGTTCCGGCGTTGTCACGGACTTGGGACTCGAGCACGCACGGCGCATCAAGTGGATTTCGATTGTCAAGCGTTGGCTTTATTGTCTCGACACAACGGAGGAGGGACACCAGCCACCTCGAGCTTGGGGAAATCATTTAATGAATCTTTAATTTTAATGCTTTAATTAAGCGCCGGTAGGAGGTTCGAGCTGTGTTGCTGCTGCTGCGACCTTGCTGGTGACCTTGCTGGAAATATGATGATGATTATGGGGGTTTGGGTAGGAGGATGCGAATAATGATGATGCGAATGATGATGTTGCAAATGACAAGTCCTTTTCGGTTGCCTTTTTTGCTAGCTCTATGGCTCTCTGGGAATGTATGAGTCTATGTAGGCACCTAAATAATTTACGCATTTTCCGCACTAAATAGTCGTTGACAACAAAAAAAAAACCAACAGCAACAAGAGAGGCTGACTTGCCTTGGTCAAATGTGCTCACGTACGCGTAAAAAAAATACAAGGGGGTTGGAGAGAAGGAGGAACTTTGCCTCCACCTAGGTGGGGCTTCGTCCAGAGGCAGTGCTGTGTGTATCCTTGTCCCTTGTGCTTTTTATAAATGATAATCTCTCTCTGGCAGCGACCTCCTCCGCCGGCTTATATTTATCGCAGCAAAAGAGAAACACGCACGGAACGCAGTGACATGTATATGCCAAGTCCCAGGCCCAATCTTTCGACCTGGCAGACCCTGCGTATACGCAATATTCGTGAATTTAGGTTGCGCTCCTGTGTTTTGTCACTTTTACGCTGTCTTCCATAAGAAAATATAGTTTATAGCCAAGGCTGCGTGTGTGTCCGGGGAAAAAGGTTAAGGAGGAGGTTTGGGAGGAGGTTAGGGAGGAGGTAGGAGGAGATAGGAGGAGGTTAAGGGAGGAGGTTAAGAAGGAGGTAGGAGGATGTAAGAGGAGGTTAAGGGAGAGGTTAAGGAGGAGGTTAGGAGGAGGTAGGAGGAGGTAGGAGGAGGTAGGAGGAGG
>JAEIIM010068886.1:0-24032 GCA_018874515.1 Drosophila greeni | reverse complement strand
TATACCAAAACAGATACAATTTGAATGAACTTTTTGGACATAAAACTAACTGCTTGTATACGATACGTTCTTGGATAAATATCAGCAAAAGTAAAAGAAAAGAAAATGGAGGAAATACGGGGTATACCCACGCTCTCTCTGCCAATTGAGAAAACCGAAATCAAAATGTTATATACCTACATAGATATACGCCGCATTCGCGGTGACATTTGCAGCATATCTAAGCGTAATATTACAATGAAATTTATACCAAAACAACTTTTGGCAAAACATATCGTGCACTTAGCCCTAATATCCAACAAGTCCATCTCACGCGATCCCATACTCGTATATATAGTACATCATTTCCACCATTCGAAATTCATAAGGTTCGATTAACACCAAATCATCATAAGATATATACATGTATACATTTTGCTATTCAAGTCAGAGTGTGTTTGATAAACTACCGATCTGTTGACTAGACTCTAAGCCCAATATCTGGGGGTGCATACCAGTACTACACACACGTAGGCCTAAGTTTATTGTTTATTACTCGATTTGTAGGGGTTTTACAGTAATTTCGTATTCGTATTGTATGATATAAAGCAGTATGGTTGCAAAAACCCTGTAATAACAAGATTAATCTGTAATCTTGTCATTATAGGGCCTTTGCTTGCACTCCTAGATCTACGAAATAATTGAAATCCCATGCGGGAGACGATAGTGAAGCATATCTATTAGGGCCGCAGCATTAACCGCTAAATCGATTTGTAAATTACAAATACAATAATTTATAATAACAACCATCTAGCAAACCGCTCTCTGTTTTGTAAATCTTAACAAGTTATTTAAATAAAATTTATTTAAAATAAACGTCTTACACCATGAATGTTTTGGTTATTACTATGTGGAACATTTTTATTATTTTATTTCGTGTCCGGGGTTAAGTTCAATAGTGAAGTTTGAAAATATATATGTATTGGCGTATGAATCGCAATATGTCTCGTATAATTTAACTGAATACACAGGAAGAGTGTATGCATAATAATCTTAATTATCGACATCGAAAACATGTCTTGCCGCTTCCGTTCCTTGTGAATCCGTTTGTGAATCCGTTTACTCGTCCTTGGAAGCCACGGACTCGCCCTCACTCTCCTTGAACAATAACTCCTGGATCTTTGAACGAACGTACATCTTGCGATTGATTGACAGATGGCGCATGATGGGCACCAGACTGAGGGCAAAGTAGTAATCGTCGTCCTTTGTCTGCTCCTCGTGGTTCTGTTGGATGATGTAGCTCAGCTGCTCGCTGACGGTAGTCAAGCGGTCAATTGACGTCTCTAGGTTGTTTTTCAGCTGCTTGGCCGGAGAGCTGGCCGAGCTAGAGGCCACCACTGTGGCCACCACTGGTGTGGCACTGGGCCGGCTTGTTCCGCCAACACTGGTGCTGCCCACCACATGGACCTTCTCGCCGGTCTCCAGGGTCTCATCTTCCATCACATGTATGGGGCTGTAGCACAGCGGGTCCTCGCTGTATATGATGTCCTTGATATCGTCGCTGATCTCGTCGTTTTGCTCGTACTCCTCCCACTTTTGCGGCAGGGCCCCGGTTTCGCCCACATACGAGCCCGTGACCTCTATCTTCGGCTTGGCCAGGCGCAGGGGCTCGCGCAGCTGCTTGGCCTTGGTTATCCGCACGGTTTTTTCTGAAAGCATATGCGATAGGAGCTACATCAATGGCTGTGCAATAGTGCGGGCGATGTTATTTGCGATACATATTGAAAGTCGGTCGAATAAATAAAAATAATCATATTCAGAGATGGACGGCGATAGTTTGCCGCGCGGCCAGACGGTCGATAACTGTACACAAAGCGGGATCGGTGGCGAGCCGCGCGGGAATTGGAGCGCCCTTTACCTTTCTTGATTATCGGGATGACCCGGGTCGCGCGCTGCTGGACGGGACTGACCAGGACCTCGTCGCTGTGCTTGTGACGCAGATGCGTCCACAAATTGGTCGTATTGTTGCCCTTCAGATTGCTGGCCATGCCGCCACGCGATATATTATTACCGCAGTAGCGGCATATCGCGAAGTTTTCGCACTCCTCGTTGATGTCATAGTGCTGCCACACATTGCTCACACGTCCCTTAGGCATTTTTAATAATTTTCCTATAACTGCTCGGAGCTAAACTAATTTCCGTCTTTTTTTTTTCGTATAATTGAGATATCGGCGTTGCTTGTGTCAGTGTTGGTCAGTGCCGCCACAGTAGTGCTGGAAAGCGTACGGGCACAGGGGTGAAAACAAAGGAAAAAATAAAAAATCGACAAATAAAAAATAACGAGGGAAACAAATATATTTATGGAAAGAATTACAGGAAACAATTGTTTTTTAATTGGATTTAATTTTGATTGAAATCGAGGTTTTCTCTGAATTCAACACGAGGGGGGATACTTGTTTTCCCAAAAACACTAGATTTGTTTATATGGATTTATTCCCGCTATCAGTTGGTGCTAACAGCGCGGATTACCGTGGACGGTGCTATCGCGATGGCAGTTGGCGGTGATCCGTGCTCAGTGTCTCCGGGCACGGACACGGAGCGGAGCACGCGTGGCAGTGAGGGGGCGTGCGTGATATTTCGGATCCTGAACTTACCGTTACTCGAGTGGAGACATCGGTGGCGCAGAAGACTCCCCGTCCCAGTTTTCCCGCTGTACGAAAGGAGATCTCCGCAGGTTTTGCAGCAGGCATACGGCTCGATTTGGTCGTCGCAGGAGACCAAGTTGAAAAACCTCCAGACACAGCTCTTTGTGTTCCGGGGCTCCACTAGCTTGCAGCGCTTGTCCCCGGACTTTAGCATGCTGCGCAGCTCAGATTTTCGCTCTACGTGCATTGTATTTTATTGCTGGATATTGGTAAGTAAACCAAAACAGATCCAAATTATAAAATCCTCACAAATACAAACAAATACACGCATGTCACGAAGCTCAGTCACGCACAAAAAGGTGTTGGAAAACACAAAAAGGCGTCCGTTGTCCAAGTAAATAATGATGTTTTTAATAAAATTGCCTAAAATATAGGCCGTGGGAAAATGTTAAAGAAATCAATTCCTTTTTTTCTATTTAATCCCAGGGATTGTTTTTGGGAAAGATTCAAATGGTTTAACAAAGTCTTATCGATTGTTGGCTTTGCACTACTGCACACTGTGTTGTTGTGTATATCGGAATATAAAGAGCTGTCCCCGTACAGTATTTAATTTTATTTAATTTGTGCAGATTTAAGATAATTTTAATGTAATTCTTGTTAAGCTAACGAGTTCGAAGCGAGATATTGAATAATGACATCCGTAAAGCGCGAAAAAATGCCATACAGCTACGACTACATAAAGGCTCTCATCCAAACCGGAACACTTCGATTTAGCAACAAACGTAGCAGGAGCCGGGTGTGGGATGTGTTTGCCAGAATCGAGGATCAAAGCGGTAACCAAATCTCCAACGTTGTGATCTGCCGAACCTGCTCCAGCATTTACAAGTACCAAGGTTGCACTTCAAACTTGGTGCGCCACAAGTGCTACAGAAGCAAGGTGCACGGCGTCAATGTGGATCCTCTTGGATCCGATGAGCGCAGCACAGACGCCCCAGAGGAGTCCACTGCGGAGGTGGAGTCCACCGACAAGGTCAGCCAGGCAATGGTGGAATGGTGCGTGGAGAATTGCCGTCCCTTCAACATTTGTAAGGATTCGGGACTGAGAAAGCTGGCTTCTGTTCTCCTGGAGATTGGTTCGGAGTATGGTCGCAATGTTTGTGTCGAAGATCTGCTGCCGGATCAAGGAGTAATCGCCTGGAATGTAGAAAACTGGTACGATAACGTCCTGCAACAGGTGCGCCGCGAAATATCCGCCGCCCGGCAAACCGGTTACAGCATAGCCATTGCCGAGACCCGGGACTTCACAGGGGAAAGCTTATATCTCTCCACCACCATCCACTACGTGCGCGATAGGCGGAAGAGGAACCAATTACTTGGAGTGACCCAGGTGCCAAGGAACAAGTCCTCCACAGGTGAGAGGCAGGAACCGTCTTGACGATTTTATTTTTTACATTTCTTTTTCTTTGTAGACACTTATATCCTCAAACTTATCGACGCCACTCTGAAGGATTTGGACTGTGAGATGGCTGAAGATGATCCCATTTTTGTCTACGACGAACGTACGGCCATTAAGACGGTATTCGAGGGCAGAAAAACCATTTTTTGCTTCAACACCTTGCTGGATAGAGTCGTGGAAAAGACCTTCCACGACGTGACTGAACTGCGATTAATATTGAACAGAGCCAAGGAGCTGGTTATCCTAGGTGTGCTGCCCACGCCCACGTCAAAGGGCCTGGTCAGGATCTCGCACATTTTCAAGTCCCTGGAGGCCAACTGGAGCATTATTATAAACGAGGATGAAAAGCTGACGGAGGGTTGCGACATCGCTGCTTTAACGGCTATTAACAACCTCCTAGGTCAGTTCGAGAAGTGTTGTTGCACCTTGGAGTCGGGCACAGTACCTACTCTGCACCTAGTCATTCCGCACGTACATCGGCTCCGAAAGTTCTGCAGCGTCGAGTCCAGCCACCAGATAGAGGTGGATCTAAAGCAGACTTTGTTGGACAACATTGATTGGATAGTGATGCCCTGCATCACCAAGTACCACATGATGGCCCATTTCCTATTTCCGCCCACCAACAGGCTGCTGCAATGCAGCCAGGTGGAGCGAGAGGAGACCATCGGGAACTGCGAGGAGTTCATGAGACGGTACAGCTCTACTCAGCACCCACCTAGCCGTAAAATGGAGAAGGTCCTAATCAAAGGAGAGGGCGATGTGCTCAATCAGCACGACCTTGAGGCGGACGATGATCTCTTCTCCGATTTTGTAGCCATGGACAGCCAGGAGGATAGGATCACGAAGGAAATGCGAGGATACCGGAGCATTCAGATGGCCTACCATGATGGCTTTAATGTCCTGGAATGGTGGCACTCCAATCGGGAGCAATTTCCACTGCTCTACAAGACCAGTTGCCAGGTTCTAGCCATTCCCGCCAGCAATGCACCCTCTTATTTAGTGCTCTCGCAGGCCAGCAATTTAATCAAAGATCCCGCTTGCAGCATCGATGAGCTAAACCGAGTTATGTTTTTAAAAACGAACCTCGGTGTGATCGCACCAGAAACGACAGATTAATCAGAAACAAATCGTATATCAAGTTTTGCCCAGATATATGTGGGTTGTTGTAAATGTCGTTTTTCTTGTTAATCTAATCCATTTAAATTACATAAAGGAGAACGCGGTTTTGTAAATTTCTTTTAAAGTAAACTGTGTGCCCAGATCTAAATGCTTAATACTTAATGCTAGTATTTTACCACCTGTTGATTGGTATTTTTAGGGCCCACTTCTTCGGCCATATTGACAGTTACAATGGAATTACAAACTCTTTTTACAGAATATCCTGCAATCTGGCTTTTAAAACCACAATATCTATACTACAATGGTTATTCATTGGTCTACCGAGATGCTATCAGCGCTGGGTAGTCCTTGGGGAAACCACCAAGGCACCAGCGGAAGGTGACGCCACCACTCTTCTGTTTTGATGTTTTGGTGTTTTGATAAGTGACTCATCAGCCGCCGGCTGTGGGCTCTCTGTTTTCACTTTTGTTGTGGCCCCGAAACGGCATTTAGGGCATTCCGGTGTAGACAGCGGGCCAGAAAGCAAGTACCAGCAGCAGTTCCGCGATTACGCAGCACACGCACACCCACCCACAGTTTGAGACAATCAATATGTTCGACTTCAATTTGGAATTCGCTCGTGGAGGTGCTCGCTTCACCACCAAACTGTTCCAGCTTTTGGCTACTGGCGGATTCAAGGAGAACGTCGTTTTCTCGCCCTTCTCCATCCAGACCTGCATCGCTTTGGCCTTTGCCGGAGCTCAGGGGGAAACCGCCGATGAGATCGCCACGGCCCTGAACTTTGTGTCCAACTTTCCGCCAGAGGTGGCGCAAACCTTCCAGTTTGTTCTGGAGCAGTACCGGAACAGCAACCTGCTGCGCATAGCCAACAAGCTCTACGTGCAGGAGGGTAAGCAGTTAAAGGCAGCCTACCAGGAGGCCATCAAGGAGCAGTACCATTCGGAAGCAGAGTCCATTAACTTTGCCTTAAACGATTCCGCCGCCCAGGCAATCAATGCCTGGGTGAATGCCAAGACGCAGGGCAAGATCACGGAGCTGGTCAGTGCGGATTCCTTCAATGACAACACCCGGCTGGTCCTGCTCAATGCCCTGCACTTCAAGGGCAGCTGGGCGCACAAGTTCAGCGAGGATCGCACAGAGGAGGATGACTTCTGGGTGGGCGAGGAGGAGCAGGTCAAGGTCAGCTACATGAACCAGAAGGCCAAGTTTGCCTACGGCTATTTTGAGGATCTGGGCTGCACTGCCTTGGATATGCCGTACCAGGACTCGGATCTATCCATGTTCGTGCTCTTGCCGCAGGAGCGCACCGGCCTGTACGCTCTGGCTGAGAAGCTGAAGGACGTAAATCTGGTGGATTTGTCAGCCAAGATGGCCGTGGAGGAGGTTAACGTCAAGTTCCCAAAGTTCAAGGTGGACTACTCCCTGGAGTTGACCGAGAAACTGAAGCAGGTGAGGGAGGAGTGACACCTCTTTGGTATAATTACGATTAATTCATGGTCAGCTTTCGCCTTAACGTAGTTTGACATAGTTTTTTGACCCACATTCATGATGAATGCTTTTCTTTTAAGGGGGTACGTGCGTGCCTTAGTGGAATCATTTTACTATAGCAGCTCTCTTTTCATAAAATGCCCAAAATAGGCCCCTTTATGGCCACGTTGCATCACTGCAAACCGCCCCCTAAAACCGTTTATTGAGTTCCTTATCTTGCAAATTCCTTTGCTTTTTGTATAAAATTATTTATAGTAGCTTATCGCTTTTAAGAGGTGTCTAAGATAACTCAAAAATGAACTGCGATATTTATGTGGTAACCATTTCCATTGACGCAGCCTGCAGTTCGTGTTAAAGATCATGTATCAACCGCGGGACTCCATAAAATTATACAATTTTAGTTCCAGTCGGATGTGACACACACACCCTACTAAGGTTACCTATCTTATCGACCACAAACCCTCGAGTGGCTATGACCTCATTATTTATTGTTTACCAAACACACATAATAATACCCTGTTTATTTATACTTTTAGCTGGGCATCACGAAAATGTTCACCGACGCAGCCGAGTTCAACAATCTACTGGAATCCCCCGAGGATATCTTTGTTTCCCAGGTCCTGCACAAGGCCACCATTGAGGTGAACGAAGAGGGCACCGAGGCGGCGGCTGCCACCGGCATGATCATGATGACCCGCATGATGACTTTCCCGCTGCAGTTCCAGGCGGATCGACCCTTCCTGTACGTTATTTGGAACAAGAAGAATATCCTTTTTGCCGGAGCCTTTGTGAAGGCTGCCTAAGATGCTCAATTCTCTCTCACTGGACTCAGGTTCAAATGTTTTTGTATTGTTTTTATCGAAAAGTATTTTTAAAATAAAGAAACGCACCATGACAAAGTCAATATACCGGTTGTTTTTAAGTTTAAACTAATGGTATTTAATAATGGATAAGAATGTTTGATAATAAACATTTCACCTTTCCTAGTTTTAGCATCCGAGCAAAGTTTTATTTAACTTTTACTTAAAGTTTTCATAGAAATTAAATGTTGGAGCCCAAGTATGACCGCATGCTTTTCTAAATCCACCAATCCTAAAAAGCCCCATAAAATACTATATGACTGTGTTATTTTCCCCCTGTTCTTCTCCGGCCACATTTTAAATTTTCCGGGCCTTCTCCACGAAGCAAAACTAAACAAATTTATTATATTTTATGCTAAATTTACCCAGACCCGCACTAGTATGCTCATGAGTCGCGCGCTCTGTCGGAGCTGGCTCTCCCAGGTGGCGTAAGTAAGCGGGGCGACCAACGCCAATTCCCGGCAACCCGGTGTAATCTCAGTCCAACCAAACATAAACTCTTGCAGCCACAGATGTCATCATGCGAAAGCGCCACAGATCCTGCCATACAGACACACCATAACCTCCGGCCATCCGGCGACGAGGTCATGCCGACGGAACTTCCACGGCAACCGACAGCAGAGTACCAGAGACCTGAAGCCGGCGGGCGGTGAGCCAGCGGCGGCGGAGCAAAACACTTCCGTGCCGCTGAACAATGTGATCAAGGCGGTGGCCTTCACTGGAGCAGTAAGCGGTGGACTCGTCTGGATACAGACCCATGCTAATGAATATATATATGTACCCCACGCCTAGTTTACGGTGGGCTGCTTCGCGGGAGCAACCATTCTGGAGTATGAGAATACACGCAGCGCCATCCTGGCGAAGGCGCGACAGGCAAGATTTGGCTGGTGGCAGAGCCGATCGCTGGCGGACCGCAACTATTGGACGCAGCTGAAGCAGGACGTCCAGCGGCAATGGGAAGCCCTGACCCCGGGCGACAAGATGTTTGCCCCCATTTTCCTGTGCAATGCCTTGGCCTTTGCCCTGTGGCGGGTGCCAAGGTTGCGAACGACCATGATGACATACTTTACCTCCAATCCTGCAGCGCGTGAGTTGAACAAAGCCATGTTGTGAGTTATCCATGCAAAGCGATAATAGTTTCTCTATAATTGTGAAGAAACCTGGTGAAATCAATCAAAGGTCTCTTAGGAGTTAAATTTGTATATCTTTGCAAGGATATCTTAAAGATTCTGTATTAGCTAAGACCCAACTGATATTCCTTTCACAGGTGTCGTCTGTTGGCCCATGTTCCTGTCCACGTTTAGCCACTACTCGGCCATGCACATATTTGCCAATATGTACGTGCTGCACAGCTTTGCCAATGCGGCGGTCCTTTCGCTGGGCAAGGAACAGTTCCTAGCCGTCTACCTCAGCGCCGGCGTCTTTTCCAGCCTGATGAGCATGCTCTACAAGGCCGGCACAAGCTCAGCGGGAATGTCATTGGGGGCGGTAAGGATGCTGGAAAATTTTTACAGAATTCGTATAATTATGAGCTCGAAATTTGCTTTTTAGTCTGGTGCCATAATGACAGTTCTGGCTTATGTGTGCGCCCAATATCCGGATACGCAGCTTAGCATTCTGTTCCTGCCCGCGCTGACATTCTCCGCCGGAGCCGGCATTAAAGTGATCATGGGCATTGACTTTGCCGGCTGTGTCCTGGGCTGGAAGTTCTTTGATCATGCGGCACATCTGGGTGGCGCCATGTTCGGCATGTGAGTTGCATTTTTATCAAGTGTGTATTCCTTTTTCTTAATCCTGCTGTTATCTACAGCTTTTGGGCCACGTACGGAGCACAGATATGGGCGAAGCGCATAGGCCTGCTGAACTATTACCACGACCTACGTCGAACGAAACAGAAATAGTCGGGCGGGACAGCAAATCTGGCCACTTAGGGAGTTGAGGATTCGCAACGTGGAGATAATAAAATGACATCGTTCTGCCTTAGAGGTTCATTGCAATGAGTTATGTTGAATAAAGCGTCACGATCGAGTATTCGTCTGGGCCTTCTTGGGCAGCGGCTCTTCATCCTGACGATTACGTCGGATGCGAATAGCCACCTCCTGCCTGCGCTGCAGCAGCTTTTCTCGCAGTTCCTGCATTGATTCCCTCTCCGGGGCGTAGGAAATGTGCAAGGTGCCGCCGTAAAATTGACGGGCATCCAACATCCGTTTTGCCCTTCTGGCCACCTCCAAGCGCTCGAATTTGGCGGCAAACACATCCGTAAAGGCCTCCAGTTCCACTAGAGATACCTAATAGTTTAATTAAGTTCAATGATCAAGTAGGGCACCAAACTCACTCTTTGAAGCCATCTCTGAAGTTATGCAAATACAGGATTCCAACCTCCCAAAGCCCTGCAATTTGGTCTTTAGATCCGCGTGAAGGTTTATCTTTGGCACGCCAAATATAAGAAGGTGCCTGGACTCGCTGGCCACTGTATAAACCTGGGGATTGTTAGTATTATTAAAAGTTACACTTCAAAAGAGTTGCTATTTATACCTTAACAGCTTTTAACTCTCGCCCTTGGCGATACTGTAGTCTTGTGGTACAGTATTCCAATCGCTTGTGGTGCTCCGAAGATGTCCCTTCCATACCTCGACCTGTAAAAAAGTTAGGGTTTTTCCTGAAATCTCAAATATTTGTTTATTATTGTTTTTAGCCGGGTAATTTAGGGTATCGGTAACCGCACATTGTTTCGCTTCCCAACACTACTGCCAGCAGTGCCAACATTAGGGGTATTTATAACATGTGCAAAGTCAATTCTTTTATAACCTCTAAATAGTATAAATTTCTTTTAAAAATATAATCTTAATAATTATTTTCTTGCGGAACGCTAAAAGGCTAGAGAGAAAAACGAAATAATAAATATATATTAAATTTTTCGATAATATCGAGGTGGTAAAATAAAAAACGATAGTGCCGCTGAAAGCATATCGATAGTATTTTTGTTTTCAGCCCTACTGCCATCACTGAAATTGGCGGCAAATCGAAACCGGATAAAAACCGCGCAAGCAACATTTTTCAACTCATTTGCCGTTGAAATTTTGGACTCAGTACTACAGATTAACCGCCTCTTAAAGTGAATTTCACCAGAGCTACTGCTGCTGTAAAAAATAAGAAACAAGCTAGGACAAATCAAAGCACAAACATGTCTCAAATGGCGTCCAAGGAAAACATTGCGGACAACATGGAGAAGTTCTCGCTTAAGGTAATTGACACGTTTATGCAACGCGATGCACAGTGCACAATTAAATGCACAAGTTCAGGGCTATACATAGAATTTGCATGTATCTGTGACTGCGTGGGTTCCCGGGGGAAAAATACAACTACGCAGCGGAAAATATGGTTTATGTATGTTCTTTCATTTCTCTTTATTCTCGCCGTGTAACAGAGCCCGAGCAAGAAGGTATTGACCGACAACGCCAGCAACGTTCGCAAAATGTCCATTGGCCAGGAGGAGAACGGTGGCCAGGCGTCCAAGGAGCTGGCTGAAAATGGAGCCGGCAAGTCGGCATCCATCATGGATAAGTCGGCAGCACCCTTCGATCCCTCGCTGGAGCCGCTGCTGCGCGAGAATCCCCGGAGATTCGTCATCTTTCCCATCCAGTATCACGACATCTGGCAGATGTACAAGAAGGTGTGTATGTGCATGTGATGGTGGTGGTAATTGTGGTGGCGTGTGTAACAGTGTGCGTGGTGAAAATCCAATGTTTTGGGCGGCAAAAACTGTGGAAGGGCGGGCGTTTCGAGGCAAAGCGCGCCAAAAGCCGGTCACGTCGACGACGTGTTGTGATAGCATGAATCAATGTTTGTGATAGCCCTTCCCCCTCTCCCGGCCCTTGCTGGTTCAGTGCATAATGTTTACCATATAGTAGCTTCGTTATGGCGGGAAGGCTATCAAGTGAGATAAGAACCATTTATTGGCGGTTAATTAAAGAGTTAACCCATATTTCGTATTTTCTTGTAACCAGGCCGAGGCCTCCTTCTGGACCGTGGAAGAGGTGGATCTGTCCAAGGACCTAACCGATTGGCATCGCCTTAAGGATGACGAACGTCACTTTATCTCCCATGTGCTGGCCTTTTTTGCCGCCTCCGATGGCATCGTCAACGAGAACCTGGTGGAGCGCTTCAGCCAGGAGGTGCAGATTACAGAGGCCCGCTGCTTCTATGGCTTCCAGATCGCCATGGAGAACGTGCATTCGGAGATGTACAGTGTGCTGATCGACACTTACATCCGGGATCCGCATCAGCGGGACTACTTGTTCAATGCCATCGAAACCATGCCGGCGGTGAAGCGCAAGGCTGACTGGGCGCTGTCCTGGATCTCCTCCAAGTCGGCCAACTTTGGAGAGCGTATCATTGCCTTTGCCGCCGTCGAGGGCATCTTCTTCAGCGGCAGCTTTGCCTCCATTTTCTGGCTAAAGAAGCGTGGGCTGATGCCCGGCCTGACCTTCTCCAATGAGCTGATCTCCCGCGACGAGGGTCTGCACTGTGACTTTGCGGTGCTGATGTTCCAGCATCTGGTGCAGCGACCGAGGCGCGAGCGCATCATCGAGATCATCCGCGACGCCGTGGACATTGAGCAGGAGTTCCTCACCGACGCCCTGCCCGTGAATCTGATCGGCATGAACTGCGACCTGATGTCGCAGTACATTGAGTTCGTGGCCGATCGTCTGCTCGTCGAGTTGGGCGTGGGAAAGATCTACAACACCAAGAACCCGTTCAACTTCATGGAGATGATCTCGCTGGACGGCAAGACCAACTTCTTTGAGAAGAAGGTGGGCGAGTACCAGCGCATGGGCGTGGCCACCAACCGCCTGGACAATGTCTTTACCCTGGACGCAGACTTTTAGGGCTGGTCCCGGGTCATTATCCCCCACAAATTCAAATTCAATTTAATAATCCAATTCAATCCAATCCTTCAAGTGGACGCAAGGGCTGGCTTCTCATGCATTATCCTTTAAGCAGACCGCCTGTATGTGTTGTCCGTTTTAAGTTAACCTAGACTAAGATTGATCATTGACCCAAGCACTATCATCATTTTATCATTACTTTTTTACGACCCAGAAAAGCGCTTGATCATTGGAACACTCTGAACAACTTGACTAGAAGCGACCTCTTTTCGAATTCATTGTACATACAACATTTTAAATAAATTTATGCATAGACAATTATTAAGCACTTACTTATAGATGAGTTTTTAATGGGAGTATAGCGAGCTGGCTCGCGTTTTACTGGCCAGTTGTTTAAATACTTAAGACGCTTGCTTTTTCAAGGGGGATAATTAATAATTTATAGTGTAGAATAAAATACAGTTTTTATAATTAAATCTGTATAAATTAATTAACTGTTTTATACCACTGGAATTAAAACTGTATGCAAGCTGGCAGCCCTTTTTTAATTGTAAATAAACTAGTTCTGCTTTTATTTCGCTATCAAAGGTAACAATTGAACAAATATAGGAAGTTGCAATGCTGTTTACTGAAAGCAGGCAAGTCAGCAGTTTGACTCATACAAAATTTATAACATTTTGATATTGAAACTATTTCTAAAAGGTTGTGCTGGAGCTCTAAAAAACGTTTTTTCTCCACGACGCAAAACGATTTTTAAAATATTTTAATTTCATTATTTTAATGATTTTCGGCTTCAGTTTAAAGACTATATACAGCTAGTAAAATCTGCTTAAGTTAGATTTTTTATTTGAAAATGTATAAACTAACGTGAGTTTTTGTTTCGTTATATTTTCACAATAATTTAATTATTTTAATGGCAAAGGGAATAGAATCTTCGGATTGTTTTCTGTTTAATTTGAAAGTGGGATAGTTATGTGCATATATAAAGGACGTTATCAAAACCAATTAGATATAATGGTCATAAATCACGTCAGTCTTGATGATAAGAGTCAGTTATCATTATATTGTACATTAAAATTATTATAAAGATAGAAAGGCTAAAAAGAGGAGCGTCCAAAATTTTCCAATGTATATTTTATTTCGAATTTTGTAATATAATTTTCGTTTAACTTTTTAAGTACATTTTAATCTAAAAGGTTTAAATTAATTATGGTAAAATGTGTAATACCGATAGTATCTTGAGAACGCATATCGATAGTCACGAGCATTACGGGGTTTTCGGCAGTCAGCTGAACAGGTAACAGATTTAATCACTGCATCGTCAGACCAATTACGAGCTGAGGCAAGAAAAATACAAACAAACTCTTCGATTAGATGTGACCCGAGATTGGGGGTGCCTCGAGATAACCATACGCTTATCGCTACAAAAACAGAAAGTGGCCTAGATTAGATGCGGGCCTGCCAATTCCCAAAATGAAATGCCTCCAAACCGACGGCGACCGTTAGCGAACAAAGAGGCAAATGCACGGAACTTGGACAGCGCAAAATGGCGAGGAGCAGAGCTCTCTGCTGGCGACGGCTGCGGATAGCTCCGCCACTGGCTCCGAGGACGAGCTGCACCAGCGTACCAAGGTTAAGTTGAGGAAGTTGCAGCGGCGCAACCGCCTGCCGCTGCCAAGGAGCCTGAGACGCGTCGGCTGCTACACCCTCACCGCCTGTATTGTGTTTCTGCTGCTCTTCGTCTACCTGCCGCTCATCTACATGGATGTGCACAGGCGTAGTGGTAAGACAATGGGTGCACTGTAGCCCAAACACCATTCATTGTTGCGTTTTGCAGCTGGTCTGCCCGACTGGACGCTGGAGACCTCCCGGAGCATCGCCGACTACCTCGACCCCGGGCAGGAAACGGCAGTCATTGTGCCTCGGGACCTTTGTCGGAACAAGACCTTTCTAGTAATCGCCGTCTGCTCAGGTCTGGGCAACTTTGTTCAGCGCCAGACCATACGCGAAACCTGGGGCAACACCACCGAGTTCAACTACCCGGCATTTGTCAAACTCCATGGCCACCTCAAGGGCCGGTACCTGCCGCCGCTGCCGGAGCGTCTCAAGCTGTACGCCGATTACCTGAGCAGCGTGAGTGGCGTGAGCGACTCCCTGACGGCCACAGTCCGCGTAGTCTTTGTTATTGGCCGTAGCCGGGATGAAGCACTCGTGGGAAACGAGACCCTCAATCGAATTCACAGCGAAGCGGAGCAATACAATGACATAATCCAGGGGAACTTTGTGGACAGCTACAATAACCTTACCCTCAAGTCGGTGATGGCTCTAAAGCACATCACTAGGAGCTGCTCGAATACGTCCGCCTTCTTTCTCAAGTGCGACGATGATACCTTCCTGAATGTACCCAATCTGTTGCACTTCCTTCTGGGAGGCACTATACCGCTGTACAACGACACACTGGACTATCATGATCGCTTCACTTTTCTGGCAACATCGCCGCAGAACCGAATGAACGACACCTATGGGGTGATGTACGGCCACCAGTTCTGCAATGTTGTGCCGGTCAGTGATGTGACCAGCAAGTGGTACATGCCTTCGTACATGTATGCGCCGGAGGCGTACCCAAAGTATCTTTCCGGCGCCGGCTACCTCCTCTCCATCGATGTGGTGCAGAGGCTGTACGAGGCGTCGCTCAATACGACACTAGTTTATCTGGAGGATGTGTACATCACGGGTCTATGCGCTCAGCGGGCCAATGTCCTGCGTCGGCACCATCCGCTGTTTAGCTTTGCCCACTCGAAGAAGCTGTGCGCCTTCAAGGGCAGCATCTTACAGCATCAGGTGAAGGATGACAGCATGGTGGAGGCCTGGAACCATGTGTCTGACTACTCCATCAAGTGTCCTCCGCCCGAGCGGTATTTCAGCCAGCTGCGACTGCACAAACGACCCAACTGTTAGGACCCGTCTCTCTTTCTCTCGCGAGTTATCAGTACATGATTTCGTCTCGGACATTATTTATTAGTCTGTATGGGATAAGATATCAGTTATCAGTAATTAGTATCAGTTATCTGCCGAGTTGATTGCCAGGATAAGATGATACTTGAAACCCTCATAGATTGTAGATTGGGCAAGATTCCCAGAGGAACATATAATTGTCGCTAGGTTTTATTTAACATTTAACAAGCTATTAATCAACGCTCGCGGTTTTATATTGTTTCTCAATGCTTATAAGAACACTTAGCGATAGTTAATTTCCCTTATCGTGTAGGTAATGATCGCCGACTAAAGTCATAGCATTCCTAGCCCAAACTCATTACTCTTACTGCATATATTCCCCGCTTTTTTCGGCGAGCACAAGCCTCCTAAAAAAAAAGAGATAAGACCTCTGCGATATACGTAAATGTTACTTAATTGTATCCCATATTAGCACTCTGTAACCGTGTAACCCCATATCAATGTTAAAAGTAATGCACACATATATATCGTACGTATACATCCCTTCTGGCTTCCGTACAAGGACCCAAGACCCTAGATCATAGAAATTTATGTAACGCTAGGTATGTAAGTATTTATTTTTTAATTCCTGATATCAGTTACTTCTGTCCTGCTGCATCTTGCATTATTTATATTTTATCGTTTAAGACCTCTTTTAAATGTTGTAAATCAAGTATATATATCACTTTTTGGCTGATTCACGCACAGAAACTGTAAAATTATTAATAATCAGTTCGTAAACGTGTGATACATTAAAACGAAAGAATATTTATTTAATCAGATTGCCAAATATCTAGTTCTTTGTTCAAACTTCAAAAAAGAAAAGTGAATAAAATTCAAAAATTCGCAAGACTTTTACTTCAAATCGTTACACTGAGCCCTTCTTACCTTTTCAAATATATTTACAACACTATCGACTTGAGCTCAGTATTCCTTTTATTTGCATAAGATAGCTTAGAGTTAAACATGTATAATATCTGTTTTAAAGATCGTTGAGAGAAGTCATAAGAGGCAGTCTACCTCAGATTGCTTTACTAACATGCACTTGGGACTTCCAGCTTTGTAAGCGTTTCGAAAAAATAACAATGCATTGGAAAATGCAGGTCCTACATAAACATAATTAAAGATGGTAAAGTGCTTTGATTAGTATGATTCTCTTAGCATTTTCCGTTTTCTATACACTTGAGGTCGTCTCTGCGGTTTAGATCGTAGATGATGCTGATGCTGATGATGATGAGTTTCAAATCGACAAAAAACAATTTAGTTTTCCCTAGAAAAAATTACCTTAATAAAAAATTCCGAAAAGTGAACATGCATTTACAAAAGTATCGTAGATCTACGATGATAAATGTACATAAGTGATTTGTTTAGTGTCCTTTGTCTTTCGTCTGTTTTGGAAGAACTTTTGAGCCTCCCGTTAAGTTCTTTCTTCTGTGGGGGGACCTCGAATGATCACCACAAACTAGCCATGTATCTGCCCAGGAACTGGAACATCTTCTGGTGCGGTGGGTTCGCTGGTCTTCTCCTGGTCGGCCTCACCGTTTTCACCGCTGCTGATCATGGGTGTCTCACTCATTTCAGTCTCACCTTTCTCGTCTTCTTCGAGAAGGATCTCAGGTGGCTCTGTAGATTCCATTGGAAGAGTTTCTATTAGATTATCAGCATCCAAATCAGTCTCATCTAGGGTAGCATTCTCGGGACTACTGGCCAAGGCTTTCATTAGCTCTTCGGTGGCACAAGATAGCTCGATGCCATCCATGGCGATCACTTCGTCGATAGCACAATCGAGTAATTCTTTGGGAGGTTCGTCTAGTTCAATCACGTCCATACTTTCCACAAGCTCAGCTGCCGAGGGCTCGCCATTATCCGTCGTTGTGTCCATGGCTTCTACTAGGTTAGCAGCGGCGTCTTGATCTGCAAGTTCTTCAATCTGCAAAATGGATTCTTCTGGCACAACCTTGTCTGCGTCTTGGCTGGGGTCCGCCTCTGATGGAGTTGCTGGCTCGGAATGCACTTCATTTGAGACAGTTTCGGTTGGGGCTTGCTCTTCTTCCGATGCTTTTTCAGGCAAGGATTCTTTTTCAGCCTCAATAGTCAGCTCTTTTTCGGACTGATCGGGGTCCTTTTCCTCAGATGAATCCTGGTCTAGGACCTTTTCCGTTTCTTCTTCAAGGACTTCTTCAGTCACAGCTTCCGTCTCTGTAGAGGTTTCAGACTGGAGATTTTTTTCTTTCTCAACAGGTTTTTGTTCTGCGCAAACAACGTCTTCATTTTCCTTTTCAATTTTTTTGTTTTCGGCTATTTTTTTGAACTGGGACTCGGATTCCTTTTTCTGTTTATCAGAACAGTCTTTTTCTGATACTTTCTTCAAGTGAGCTTCCTTTTCCTTGGCTACTCCATCTACTTCCTCCACAGCCTTGCCCTGCTCCGCTGTACTTTCAGTCGTTTCCTTGTTTTGTTTCTCTTCTGTCTTTGACCTATCGTTTGTTTTCTCATCCTCTTCTGTTTGTGCTTTCTGTGTTATCTTGGCCTTGATAGCAGCCTTTAACATTTCCCCGATTTTTTCCTTCATTATGGCTTTATCCTTATCCTTGGCTTCAGGAAGAGCATGCATATCGGATTCTGTTGTCTCTGATACTTCAGACTCTGTGTCCTTGATTGAGACTTCTTTTTCTTGAACTGTGGGTGCCGAAGAGATTAATTGAACGTCAATTTGCATAGGTTGCTGATCGTCCTTAGGTGGAGAAATCGTAGCTAACTCCTCAGCCTCCTTTTCACTTGGAGCTTCGTCTGCCAATGCCTTCGCAATGTCAGTTACCTTGTCACTTGGATGGGCGGCATCTCCTTGAGCATCGGACGACAGCGCCTGCTCCTGATCCCGCTTCCCGATTCTCTCGACCCATTGGCGCGCCACCTCGAACTCTTCCTCAGCTCGTCGCAGTTTCACCACGCACTTCTTTTTCAGCTTGACATCAGATCGCTTCAGCTCCTCCATGCGTCGGCGTTCCAGCTGCAGCAGTGCTGGATTCGGTTTATTCGTGGTCTTCTTGCGCGGCTGCTTCTTTTGACCGGGAGAGATGGACTTGGGGTCACCTGAGCCCTCGTGAATGTCCACTTCCAGCAGGCTGGCCAAGATCGTGGAGCTGAAGGCAGCCACATCGATATCCGTTTGGTTTTCCATGAGCTCCTTCTTTGGAGCCGCCGATGTCACCGACACAATCTTCATCATCGCCTTCTGCTGCGTTGAGGTCGAAGGAGTGTCATCGTCGTTATCGGAATCAATGGTAATTGTATCCGTTTTGGGCTCCACAATCTCAATTTCGTTGTCTTCGTCATCGCTGGCCTGTTTCTCTGCAAGAAGGAGGATGAAGATCATAAATATTTAGTTAATTGAATTAAATATAAAATATTAATACTGAAATCTACTTAATTCCTCAGGAAATCCCTCGAGAACCATGGATTATTGTGTAAGGAAGTTTGGCAAAAGGTTTTATTCAAACCTTAACTATAATCTCATAATACTAACTAAACTAAACTAAACTTAACTATGGAATGTAATGTCTAAGTGTTCAGGAAACGCATTTCTTCAAGAGGGAAATTGGCTCGCATCCTCTGGAGCTTCTGTTCGCTGGCCCGTGTCGGTGGTTGTCGCTCCATCTCGCGGCAATAGCATTCGTACGCGAACTTTGCCATCTGCCAACGCAGCTTACAGGCCTTGGCATCCCGCTTGAAGCGTGGCAACCTCCGGGCCACTTCTGGCCACAGGCGCTCCCTGGCTCCCACATCGTTGTAGTCCACATGCCGGGGATTCCACAGAGTGGGATAAGCCCGTATGGCCAGTACCAGTTGCTGGGCAAACTGTTTGTCGTCTGGCATGTCCTTTAGCTTGCCGGCCATGTCGCTGCCATTTGGCACACAATCCTGCAAGGGCTCGAACTCGTCGCGCAGGTCCTGCTCATCGATTTTGTATAGGAAATACAGGCTGGCCAAGTACTTGGAATACTTTAGCTCGAGATTTGCAAAAATGCCCTTGTCCTTTATGCTCTTGAGGCGGAAGGACTTGTACATCTCGTACATCTGCTGCCAGCGCTCAACGAGGTACTCGCAGGCATAATCTGAAAAATAGGAAAGTTATGGGAGGAAGACTACAAACGCGGATTTTAAACTCTCTTACTGGGCGCCGATTTCCAGAAGTTTTGCCACAAAGACTTCCTAGTCTGCTCGTCAATACTATTGAACTCGGGATCGGTGGATTTGCGCCAGAGCACGGGATGACTCTTGGCGAAGGTGATGATGCGCTGATCGATGGGACGCACCTCGAGGGGTCGCGTAGGAAAACGTGGCTTAGGTTTGCTTGGTGGCTGTGGCGGATGCGCCGGCTTCTGCTCCTTATGATCCATTGTGTTCTCAATGACGTCTAACTGCTTCCGTTCGAAGCCATCGCCATCGTCTTCGCCACAGTCCACCGCCAGCCACTCGCTTCTGGGTCGATCTCTATTGGCCAGATAGTTGGTGGCCTTGTCGAAGTAGCCCTTAAAGCGCTTTCCCTGCTTCAGCCGACGCTCGATCCGAACGTATCGCTTGCGTACGTTCTTCCAGCGCAGCTTGATGTCGTCGCCACGCGGGAAGTGGGTGGCGATCACCCGCCACTGCTTGAGAGTAACCTCCTTCTTGCCATAGTCTGGATGTCGGGTGCACCAGAGCGAGGGATATTCCCGGAGCAGGCGGGTCAGCTTTCGGTCGTAGGCGTGAGCTTGTTCGTTTCGATTCATGCTCTCCTCGGTGCCCAGTTCACCGCACTCCTCGTTATCCAGATCGTCATCGTCCAAATCATCATCCAAATCCTCCGTTTCATCGTAATCAAAATCATTCGCCTCCTCCTCTGCATCCTGTTTCTGTTCCGACTGCAACTCCGGGGATTCCTCCTCATCGATCGGATCGCCTTCGGCTCGAACCCCAAGCGGCATCAGCGGCGGCAGTGGCTCGCAGTCCTCGCCCTCCTTCAAATTGGCATGCAGACTTTTGCGATACTCATAGACCTGGTTGTGGAAGCTGTTGCAGCCCGTGTTGAAGAGATCCACATCGTCCAGCTGGCCATAGCAGACATAGTCGACGGCTGCAATAAACGAGAAACCAATAACAAGGCTTTAACAACTGCTGCTCGGTTCCATCCCATTGCCTGTTCCTTGGATGGTATTTTGCTAACACATGGACCAAGCTATAACCAAATCGTTTCTTTCCATCGCAGCCAATGAAATGGAACTCGCAGAGTTTTATGAAAAACACAGGATACTTACATACAGGCTCTTATCGCTGATATAATCATAAAAAAAAGAGAACTAAACACACGCGCGAAACGGAAACCGAAAAGGAACGCCGCCGCCCGTCCATGTGTCGAAAATATGCACCAAAGGAAGGAAAGGGATGGGGATGCCTTCTCAAACACTCAAGGTAGTATTTACCGATCTGCCTAGCTTATATTCCTTCAAAATTACATCGTAAAGGGACACTCGGAGCCCGACAAAATAAACCTACTAAACCTACCAATTTTTAACAAGTAAATTAAGTAATTAAAATAACAACCCTAGTAAGGAGTATGCTAACTACAATAAAATACACATGTAATAAAACTCACCGGCAGCCAGTTGTCCGTTCTCCAGGCTATTGGCATCGTTCTTGAAGCCCATCTCCCGCATGTCCACCAGGCACTTCTCCTGCAGATGCTTGAACCGCCCGATAGCGTAGGTCATCAGGTAGGACATGTGGATGTACAGCTCCTTAAGATCAAGGTGATTGCGCACCTGGTTGTACGCATTCGAGTGGGTTAGGGACACCACCTTGCCGGTGAGGTGGGTGCAAATGTCCATGGCGCTGAAGATCTGCTCCTGCAGCTGGGAACGTGCCTGCCCCAGAGTCGTGTTTGGAAAACTGTGCCGCACCAGACTTGGAGTCTTGGACGGACCTGGCACTGGAGTAATCATGAGGGTCTGTCCACCACCTCCGCTTCCGTTGGAATTCGGGGCTGGGGCCTGTGCTGGCGCTGGTGTAGGCGCCTGGTTTTGGTTAATACGCACAATTTGCGGCGCCCGCTGCTGCTGATTGGTCTGCGGATTGTAGATGCCCATGTTGTTTCCAAAAGCGTTGCTCTGATTCGGCGGTCTGCCAAGTGGAACTGGGCCTCGTGGACGAATGACCACACCCGAGTTCAATTGAGGGATGACTATTGGCGCTGCTGGTGTCGGTGCTGACCCGGTCGGTGGGTTGGCTAACGGCATCTGGCGTTTGACTTGGATCAACCGTCCATTGGGCAAGCGGTACGAGTCT
The DNA here is from genome assembly GCA_018874515.1 of Drosophila greeni. Lineage (NCBI taxonomy): Eukaryota > Metazoa > Arthropoda > Insecta > Diptera > Drosophilidae > Drosophila > Drosophila greeni. The sequence continues at coordinate 2,278 of JAEIIM010068886.1, read as the reverse complement.
TGTTGGGCAGCGCTGTTCAGATCCACACGGAACCCATTGATGGTGTGGAACACAGGGCCACTGTTCCGCACCACGTTGGGCACCACAGTGCGTCGGACGCTCGTGACACTGCCCGGGGAACTCTGACGATACCGAATCCCTGAACCACTGAGTACCAACGGCGGCGGCAGGCTGCCGCGTGGCGCTCCCATCGAGGTGGAGGGGCCACTCCCATTGCTGGCGTTGCTGGTGTTGCTTGTGCTGGGACTTGGTCCCGTGTAGTTCTGTTGGACGGTGACAATCCTCGGGGTGGTGGTGATACTGGACGCCGGCCCCGGCTGACGGCTTGGCGGCTTGGGGAGCATGGAGAGCTGGCAGTCCGGCTCTAGCATGCTAAGCAGATCGGGCGTGCAGACCACCTCGTCGTTGGAGGATTTAGGGCGTTTAGTTGACGGTCCTGGACTAGCCTTGGACACGAGTGTTCTCTTGACCGAGTTCGCCGAGCTGCCCTGGCTGCGTTTCGATGTGTTGGACTCCAGGCTCTCCATAGAGTCCGAGAGACTCGTGGCTTTCGACTTGGCCAAGCGACAGCAGCTGGTGTTGTCTTTGAGCATATGACGGCGGGCTTCCAGCTCAGGCATCTGCATAGATTGTAGAGCTCTGTGGATTTCAGGAGAGGGTTTTAGAGATTGTGGGTGCAGAGGTAATCCAAACTCACTTCTTTGTCGACTGGATGTAGTTGACCAGCGCCCAGTGCTGAGCTCGCAGGGGCCAGAGGATCTTCGAGGTGCAGTTGAAGCAGTTCCAGTGCTCGTTCTGTTCAATGTCTACGATGACGCCCTTGGACAGGTTCTTCACTATGCAGGACTTGCAGAACACGTACGGGCAGGTGGAGCAGCAGTAGACCTCGCCTCCCTGGCCGCACCACCGGCAGTACAGCTCCGAGCCATCCTCGCCCTTGGAGAACTCGCCGCTGTTGTAGAAGTCGTGGCACTTGACGCAGTGCGTCACGCGTAGTATGGGATGCATCTTGATGTTGTTCTCGGCGGCGAGGGCGGTGCCCAGATGCTGGCGGCACACTGTGCAGTGAACTCGGCGCTGGTTTACTATGTCAACGTTGGGGAACATCTTCAAGTAAAATCGACGCTCCTCCTCGGACAGCGTCGAATGCATCTCAAATTTAGAACCTGAGAATGCGAGAAACGTCCGGTATTATTGGGGCCACCACGCTGGACGACGACGACGCTTACCCATGTAGTCTACTTCAATTTTGGCCAGCGGGGAGGGCGATGGTGTCGCCGGCTTCACCAGCGACACATCGCTGCCTCCCGGAGTGCTCATGGTGCAGCCTGGTCCTGCTCTATCTGCAAACTCCTAAAAAATGCCAATTTTTTGCAGAATTCACACAACGCGCTGGCCGCCGCAACAACAAAGCGGCGGGCTAATCGCTCTCTTTTGTTTGCCAACAACAACCGCGCGTTGGCGCGTGTTTTACACTTTCTTCTTGCTGCTTTTAACCGGCAAAACAAACTTAGCAATTAGGCATTTTCCTAATAACAACTAATTCACTTCAAACTGTTCGGAAAATGAGAATGAAAAGATTTTTTCACCCGAGAACGTCAGGCCAGCTGAAATTTCAATATGGCGGCTACTTCGGTTAGTTCCGAGCGAAATTGGTTGTGCACGAAGCTGTACGAAGTGTATATAACAAGTTCGGATACTGATTTATGCTCGATTTTGTAAAGTTTAGTTTTGGAATTTTATCGCAAGTTTGAGCTTAAACATTTGCGATCCCTCAAATTTACTGTGATCCCCGAACGTCACTTTAAAACATTGATCTTCCAGCTATTACCTTGGCTAGCAAGCGGAATTAACCTTAAAATCTGGATAAACGATCACTTATTAATATTTTTACAAAATTTTAAATAATAAAGGTAAATTTATTATTTTTCTAAAAAAATTTAGCACTGGTTTTTTAATCATTGCAGAGCTTGACAACCCTAAAACTGACTAGTTGTCTCTTTCCCACTTAAGCCAAGGCCATAAGAACCCGAACGCAGAGAGAAAGACACCAACGGCACTTTATACTTTAAATGTTTAAATGTTAACGTTAATAAAATCGATTTATTTGTGCTTATAAATATAATTAATTAATAATTAATTTCGAACCAGTTCAAAACGGCATATATCAGTGTGACCGTATTTTGAACCGATAATGTTTACAACAAGAAAAGAAATATAAAAAGATTTTAAGCGTTTAATGAGGAAACTCAATTTGGATTAAATTTTATTATTATTT